>JASANE010019542.1:0-48802 GCA_030248225.1 Trileptium ribeirensis
TTTGGCGAATTATAATTAGGCGAAAAGCACACAGTTCTGCGATACAAATCCGGCCAATTTATGTTGGCGAAAGTTCAATGAAAATTGCCGAATTTTTTGCGAACGCAACTCTACCGCACTTGCAATAGGTTGGTTTTGGACGCTAACACTGTGAGCTAAACCACAGACCGATTAATTTGGGACCTCAGTATTACGTTAAATTTATTCGTAAACGGAGATAAGTACAATTGAAAGGTTGATGCGCATTAGATAACAGTGTTCCTGCATTGAAAATAGTAAAAATTTTGTTCGACGACAAGATGTAATTTTTGGCACTTGTTTCTGATTTTGTTAATTTTCTTTTAGCGGAATCCCATGAAATTTCTCCATTTGCTCCGTAACAACAGTTTGCGATCCGCTATCGGCTATTGCAAAATAGAAAAATAAAACCAAAGTAGACGATCTAGACTCAGTTGTTTTTACCAGGCCCCGAGACCTAGTAAGTCAACGTACTAGCAGTACATTTCACAACAGTAAAAACTCATACTATTCTTCCTCATCAAGCTATAAGTTTTTCCTATTATCAGTGGTTCCACCATGTTTTGCACCCCAAAAAATTATTGACATAGCAATGCTATGCACAAATAATTTGAATATATACAACAATTTGATTAATTTTAGTTTCAATTATGAGCATAAATTATTTTATCCGGTTATAAGATATTGAGACACTTGGCACAATCCAGGCGAAAATTGAAGCCTCATACAACTGCATAAGGCTAAGCAGACGGAACTATCCGTGCTAATTTAACAATTATTTAGCTAAGCAAAAAATATTTTTGTCAGTCAAATACCTATATAAGTTAGTAACTGGATCCGAAATGAGCCAGAACCACAACTATAAATGTTAGCAGGAACCGGAACCTGGTCTTGTAAATCAATATATGCAATAAAATAAAAGAATGGAGATATAAATGAAATTTTTAATTGCTTGGGTCTTATAGGGTTACATAAACTAAATAGACTGGTTTCTCCTGAACGTACGTTAGGTAGGTAGATCATTACCATGTAGCGCTATATAAGTTAAAAGTACAAAGTACAAAAATTGAACCAAATTTCTGATTACTAGCACCTGTGTAAATTTGACAACAAAACTGTGAAATATTACGTTTTCAAATATAGCGTAGTTATATATATGCAGAACACGACGTGAATTGGTATACTGTAATACGAGTTAAGTGAGTAACATGAATTAACTACATGGTATATATCCATCTAATTCGGCAAACGCTAGTTGTTTACAACAGGGAAAATGATTCTTGACAAAACATTTTTTGAAGGTGTGGCTTACGTATATACGTATATATAAAAGCGTTTGTCTTTTTTAGCATTCGAGAAACAATAAACGGTTCTAGAATTAAGATTTTTAGCGCAAATGTGGCTGCTTTAACGCTGCCTTTACTGTATTGCTAACGTTTGTGTTTCAGATGCTATCAAGGAGCTCTGGTAGCTCAATTTAATAATCAAAATAGTTATTGAACACACACCAACTGCATTCGCTCCCCTTCCCCTGTCACTGACTATATATAGTTACTTGCAACTTGCAGCTTGTCTCATCCTGTTGAATATGTTACAGCTTAAACGTACACACACATATATATTGAGCATGGACATACAAAATTAAACAAATAACATCCAATCTTCTTGAACAGTTGACCGAATTTGCCTCTTGTTGTTTTTAGGTACTCACAATGTAAGGCACAGAGGATGGGTTACTTTACAAAAGGAGACAATAACAACCATATATATAGCTCAAACGGTTGTGGAGATTGGCTGTGGGAACGTTTTCGTGTATTTTGAGTCCCATGAACCCATTCAAAAACAAAACCAACAATACTATACACTGATCTCTCCAAATTAGGGAAGGGGGATCGCATTTCCAAGTGCCCTCGGTTCGTGCCCCCTGGCAAAACCTTGACCAACATATGTACAATGCCGAAATTTTGTCAAGATTTGCTTCAAAATCGCTCCTTCTATCCGTAAAAACCATTTTGGCAGCGTTCCTGACATGTTTAACCTCTATTTTTTTGACAAAATGCCTCCTAATTCCGAACCAGGGGGCCTGACGTCCATGCGCCATAGCAAAATTTTCAGCGAATGGAGAGCCCAGATACTGGTGGTGATTTGCTCTACAAAGTGACACCAACAAGCCAATAGTTTGATCGATTGCAAGGCATAGAGTAATCGGAATTCCGGTTCCGGCGAAGATCGTGTTGCGGTTGTGGTTCCGGCAAAGGGCAAAACAATACCGTAACCGGAATTTCGGTTTAAAAATTTTTGTTTGAAATTTTCCACATTTTTGCTTCATCTGTGGCACAAACATACGTAATATATGTACAATGATCAAATTCCAATACAACCAAACAGAAAAAAAGATTACATCAGCAATTTGCCGAGTGAAACGCAAGTATTGCATAGAATTTTAGTACGAATTTTTCATCTTAACCTGCAGGAGTTTGTTAAAACAATGCCAGATCGATGCTTGCAGCAGCTATTTTACACATTCAGAAGTCTGCGGTGTATGTTCGAATTAAACCGTCCAACTCGGTAACAGAGTATGGATTGTTTAGAAGTACTTAGGTGTGAGCTAGGCTAACATAAATTGCGTCAAGTACCCACCAGCGCGCTTGTACACTTTGTAAATCAGTCTAAATTGAAGTAAATTAACATATCTGCAACGCAGCCAGGAACTGCGTTCTTGCCAATGAACTGCATTTATTGAAACAGGGCGAGAAGTATAACAGTTTGTCTCATTTACAGCATCCCGATTAGCTTAGTTAGATTAGTTTATCATCGTAACTAGCGGGTGCTGTTTGCACAACGCTAGCTTAAACAGTGTCTCTGACCACTGATGAGAAAATTACCTCCCCTTATTTTGCTCAAAACTATATAAACCAATAATTTAAAGTTTCATACAGAACAACATGTAATAAACGTATGTGTAGTAAAGGGAGGCGACTGAAGACAGATTAAAACGTTTAATCTACGCTCCATGCGTCGTAAGCATATATATTCAATTGGACGCAGTATACGCAAGGCAGGGAATAACCGAAACCGGAACCAGCAACCGGAACCGTCCATTTAAACCGGATCCGGAACCGGAACTTGGTCTTCGAAATTTACATATAGTAAAACAGATGAAGGAAGAAATCAAGGTATAGTGGATTTAAAATGCATTAAAAATAACGTTTACATTAAACTTAATGTATTGCGATGGTATTATTGCCTTTCTGAAACTTTAAAGAGACTGAGGAAGCTAATAATTATTTATCGATCAAATATGTCGATTTTTGGACACCCAGAGCAAAAAATGTCTTCCACTATACACCATTGCGTATACTGCGTCAAATCGAATATGCTTACAAAGCTTGGAGCGTAGAATACACACTTTCGCTCTGTCTCCAGTCGCCTTCCTTTACTACACATACGTTTGTTACATGTTCTTCTGTAGGAAACTTGAAATTATTGGTTTATATGATTCTAAGAGAAAGTAATAGATAGAAGGTAATTTTCTGATCAGGTATACTGTTTAGGCTAGCGTTGGACAATCAGTGCCCCTAAGTTATGATAACTTTCTAATCAGAATGCTATAAATGAGACACACTGTGATGATGCTCGCACAGTTTCAATAAATACAGTTCTTTGCCAAGAAAGCAGTTTCTAGCTGCGTTGCAGATAACGTTAGTTTACTTCAATGTAGACTGATTTACCAAGTTTACAAGCGCATTGGCGGGTTCTTGAAGCAATTTATGTTAGCCAAGCATACCCTAAGTACTTCTGCGTTAGCCATACTCTGTTACCGAATTGGACCGGTTTAATTGAAACCTACCGCACAGACTTTTGGATGTGTAAAATAGCTGCTACAAGCAACGACCTGGCTTTGATTTGTTAACAAACTCCTGCAGGTTACTTTAAAAATTCCTACTGAAATTATGTGCCCTACTTACGATTCAAACGGAAAATTGCTTAGTTAATCTTTTCTTTTCTTGGTTGTATTGGAGCTTGATCATTGTATAATATATATTACATATGTTTGGATCACAGATGAAGCAAAAACGTGGAAAATTTCAAACAAACTTTTTAAACCGGAATTCCGGTTCCGGTATGGTTTTTGTCCTTTGCCGGAACCGCAACCGGAACACGATTTTCGCCGGAACCGGAATTCCGTTTACTCCCTGACGCAAGGGTAAGGTGTATAGTGGAAGGCGTTTTTTGCTCTGTATGTCCAAAAATAGACATATTGAGCAATAAATAAACATTAATAGCTTCCTCAATCGTAGTTTCAGAAAGGCAATAATGCCATCGCAATGCATTAAGTTTAATGTAATATATAGTTATTTTCAATACATTTTAAATCCACTATACCTTCATTTCTTCCTTCATCTGTTTTACTATATATATAAGTTTCGAAGACCAGGTTCCGGTTCCGGTTATTCCCTGTTGCAAGGATATTGCTGTTTCCGTGTATTTTAGCTGTCTTGTGCATATTGAAAACCCTATTTTTAGCAAACCCTGCAACATAAATAAGTCAATGATGACAATAGCACATTTGCAGCTATGTAAAGGATTAATTGCTCTAAGAAATGAAACCAATAACACCCACACAGCTCGAGAGTGTAAACTGGAACTGTTATATTATACATAATCTTATCTATAAGATAAAATACTGAGAAGTAGAAATGAGTGTCTTGTTGAAACGTAGCGAGCGGAGTTTTCACTGGTGGCGCCAGGGGGAAATGGTGAAAATTTCTTTTTTCTATGTTTCTGTCATTCATAACTCATTTTCAGATGGATGAATTTCGATAATTGTTTTCATTCAATTGCAAAAATGACGTGGATTTGCCCTTTAGTTGAACACGACAGCTCCGACCCCATCTTGGGGGTGAAAATGACAAAACAAGTTTTTAAGGAATCTATGTCAAATCTGGCCATACGGGTGGCTGAGTTTCACAGATTATATCTCACGATACATGTTAGAAAAATGTATCACCTTATCGACCTCTACAAGTTTGCGGATCACGACTTTTTTGTGTGACAACTTTCTGGCCGCTGAGTGGCCGAAAATGGTTCGTCAACACTTTGCCAGAAAGCGATTTTTCAATGTTCATCATGTTATTGCGTGTTTTACTTTACAATGCGTCCCTATTTGGTTACCCACCATGCTAAATACGATGGCCTTGTTATCTAGAATCTAACTTGACTATATTATAGCTTTTGTGGGTTTAGAGGCTTTTACGGCGACTAACCCTATTTTCGAAATGTACTTCGTTTTTTGTTAAGTATTGCTTGCCGTGTGTTAAGGATTAACTATATATAGGTTTCAGTTGGGTGAATATAATGATCTGGTTATCTAAAGTCACCACGAGTATATACCGCATGCCTTTTACGACGTTTTCATTGAGATTATGGTCAACAGATTTCCAAAATATATACAGTCGGTCTTCAGTAGTTTAGTACATGGCATCAATAATTGCTTATATAGGGATTTTTCGGTATGCTGAATACAATGATTTGGTTGTCTAGAGTCCAGCGTGCATATTTCATGTCTTTTCTTTGGCTTTTGGGTCAAAGAACACGATTTCCAGAATATAGTCTGTCTTCAGTTGTTTGATTACGTATTGCGTACAACAGGTCATCAAGAATTGTCTATATACGTTTTCCGGTAAGCTGAATACGAAGGTTTCATTATACAGAGACCATCACCGACACTTGGTGCGTTGTCAGTTGTTTCGATGGGTTTAGGATTGACGAAGTTTTAGTATTTTCAACAGGTTCAGGTTGAAGAAATCTTAGACCGGTATATACACAGCTGTTACATGTGATTAAACAAAATAACTTAAAATTAAAACTCCACTCGCTACGTTTCACCCTTGCATCCGAATGACTTGTTTGTTGGTAGTGAACGATGTGCATACAAAATACAGGGCTGTTTAACCGGTTAAATACGTTGGTTTATTTTAAAAATTCGTTTTAAAATTGGTTATCTACGTCACTACATCCGTAGAAGTGCTATAAATGCTTAATTTCTCTAAAATTGTAAATATTTGGAAATTTTCGAGTAATTATACGTGGGCCTATAGATTTTTGGGATACGATGGAAACGATAAATGAAATTATATTTTCGTGAAAAGCAGCCGGTCCGGCAAACATTAAGGCCCTACAAACTAATTTCTTCCTAAAAATATAATTTTCTTGAAAGCTACTAATAACTTTGAATGCTTGCACGTAACGTTTTGTTAAATATAATATTAAGACGAACAATTCCTATATGTTAGAAAAATTCCACTGCATGTAACTTCAACTTTGTCAATCCGCAGCGCGACACCAAACAGCCAATAGTTTTTAAAATTTTTCAGGCTGTGAGGATATCAACCGTCGTTCTGAGACAATAAACTGGATCAAAATGCGTCTAAATTTGTCGTGTGTATATAATGGATTAACTGAAAAGGACATATTTGGCAGTTTTCGCAGGATTTGACACTTTTTCGACACTTCTCCATTCCCCCACCTAGCAAGTAGGACCCCTAATTCCCGCATTCGCAAGGAGAAACCATTATTACGTATGTATTGAAAATTTAGTGCAAGCTTCATAAATATGTTAGTGCTTTATTTCGATTGATTGGCGTTATCCTTATGTGCCTTAAAAACTGTGGATTAGAGATAGAGAAAAGCCTGATGAGAAATTAAAGAGCCAGTCAAAGGCACCAGATTGAAGAAAGAAAGAAAAAATTTGCTTTGTGATGTGCAAATAGCACCAAGAATAGTGCTGGACGTACGGTTTATTTGGAATTCCGGTTCCTCCCTGTTGCGGAGCTATTGTGATTTCGTGTATTTTTGTACCATGGGCAATACTCAAAACCCATTTTGACTCAAGCATTGTAAATAATGACAATAATTGCACAATTGCACCTATATATAACACGAATTGTTCTACAAAATGAGACTAATGACATCCATATTGCTTGAATGGTTGGGGAGATATTGCCGTTTCCGTGTATTTAAAGCCTATTTTACGAATTTTACGCTATTCAAATTTTTAGCCCAAGAATAAAATTTTTCAAAAATATTAATAATAGGTTTTTAACAGCAAAAAACAGCGGACACTAATGAGAATTCCAAAATTTGCAAGATAACACCGTTCCTTACGCGTTCAACAGCAAAATGTTAGTTGTCTCGCTAACCCACCAGTGAAAATTGGAAAAGTAATATAATTAACATACGCCATACAACATTAGACACTTCTAACATATTTAACATTTTGGTAAAAACGCGCTATATATCTTAACCAAAACGCCCCCCCCCCCGAAAAATTGAAGAAAATTTAACCGTCATAGCGTTTGTGTTTTCTGTGTCATTTCTGCGTGATGTATTTGGTAGATATATATGTAATCAATGGCTAGACCTTACGGACATTTGTACCACCAAATTTTTCGTTATGTTCACACGGTTACATAGCTGTTATAAAAATAAAATTTTTCCAGGGGTTAACAATGGTGTAAAATATATTGTAGGGTAGCCTTGATTTATAAACGGTTTCCTAACAAAGGGCATCAGTTTTATTTTAGGGTAAAAAAGCGCCAAGCAATGAGATAAAAGTCACAGCGGAAAATCCTATTATTTTACAACTCTTATTCTTCAAGCTCTAACAACGAATTTTGCGTTAGGTTTGGGCTACATGTTCTGGTTCCTTATTTCCCACACATATATAATTTTGAGCAGAAATGTTTACTGCTTGTGATAGCCCAAATCTTAAGCTATATCGTGCCACCAAATTATCATTGTTAACAACAGTGAGTAGCGGGCGATGCTACAAGGGCGAGACTTGATCTGTGCCAGGGGTCTGCCCTCCCACACCCTCCCCGACAAATAAAAACATATTTTGTTTTATTGCGATTACCCACCACCTAATAATGTTCCGTACCAAGCTGGGCTCTCCAAATTGGGGACCTGACATTTTTCGGTTCCCCCTGGTTCAAAACAGACGCGCCCCGGTTCATGTCCCCTGGTAAAATTTTGGTCTCACTCCGGTTCACCGCCTCTGGAAAAATTTTTTAGTTTCCAGTCGGTCCAAAGCTCAAAAAATTTGATCAAAATTTGTACTAAAATTCCGTTCTAAAGCCAAAAATTTCACAATTTTTGTCAAAATTTTCTTCAAAATAGGTTTTTCCATCCATCAAAATTTTTAACCATTTTTCTATTGCCAAAATGCCCCCTGGCAAAATCGCCCCCCCGGCAAAACTTTCAGCGAATGGAGAGGCCAGCCAAGTGGTCCCCAAGGTCTGGCCTATCCCTCCTGCAAAAAATATTCAAAATCAGAAATACAAAGCCTGAGAAAAAATATAATTATCAATAATTTGTCAATCTTCACAATGTTTACTCATTGATAAAGTTTGAAAATAATTAATTTGCTATTTTTTTAAAATTTTAACTAGTTTTCGGGGCGTGTGGTACTACGCCCCGAAAAAATACTTTTTCAAAACAACACTCTAGCCAGGGTGGCAAGGGTTTGCCTAGCCAGATATTCAAACCACCACATAAACCGAATACGGGCCGCCGATTGCATAACAAAAGCTTCGGACATCCGTCGCTCCAAACCTTATAGGTTTCTAGCTATATAATACGTCAATATGGCTCTATTGTTTGTGAAATTGATCCCCTCTAAATCACTGCAGTCATTTTGAGTTCACACTACGTTCACAACCCTAGTTAAAACATAGTCTGTAAAAAATTGAAAAATCCAATTTTTCGGATGGGGACAAAATTTTCAGCTCTAATCATTATTGCTTAAAGCATGAGTAAACCTAAACTGCGCCCTTACCATCCTCTTTTGACAAAACCGATTGCCATTCACTTGTTCACTGAACACAAATTTCATTTTTGCGTTAAAGAACAGAAATTAGTTCGTTTCATATTCCATACATATATAATAATTTGAAAATGTTCGCGAACATATTGGTGTTAAGCAATGGCGTTATGGAACAGAAAAATGGCGAAATTAGATACGGCTATTAAAATCCGAGTTTTGTTCGCTAACTACGTTTTGTATATGGTGTCAAAAGAGGATGGTTGGGCGCATCTTAAGTTTACCCTTGCATAAAAGCGTTGAAATTTGCATGGCACAAGCTAATATTCTTATATATAGCTAATATGCTTATATAGCTAACAAAATTTTTAGGCTAAACTAGACCCCACTTGATGGCTAGCGAACTTTCTCAAGAAAACTGAAATTTTCCTTCTTTTCTGAAAGAGGCGTTTTTGTCAAAATAGACCGTTTTTACCCATCCGTAATTCACTGCAAACCGCAGCTTAATATTTGATAATTTTATTTTTAAGTGGCGCTATTTTTAACATAACGGTTTGCGGCATGTGCCCATAGCGAGAAGTTTTATTTAAATATACGCACTTACACAGAGAAGGGCATAATAAAAAATCCATGAACATATAATCCGCTTTATATCACAAATAATAATGCTTACAAATGCTAGAAGAGTGCGTCTTTTATTGGCATTCATATCGTTGTCATCACTGCTCATGTCAAAATATACGATATATCATATAAAGATTATCGACGTATTGAACTGAAAACAATCATTGTATAAAGTATATAATCAAGTAAAACCGATTATCAATTATATTCACACGTTTCTCTATAATACGTGAGTAAACTCAAGGTGATCCCTCCAAAAATGCTATTTTGTTATTTTGTGTAAAAATTGTTACGGAAGGCTTTTTCGCCTTAAAACAGTTGGCCAACACACTACTCGCGATTGAAATATAGCCATTTTGTATTCTCGAAAATTCACGTAAGATTACTTAAATTTTTGAGAACTAAAATTTGTCGAATTTTATTTAAACCGATTTGTTCGCGAACACTGACAGCTTAACTACCGGTTCGACTTGCTTGAAACGACACTCTTGCATTAAATTTGTTAGATAACACCGAATAATGACAATATCTCCGTTAACCAACGAAAATATATAGAACATCTTTATCACATTTCATAGAGCGAAAGAAGTTCTATCTAGCTGGATATGATGGTTTGTGGTGATGTTACATACGTTGTAATTTATACAAGTAAACGTAATATATACAGTACAATAGCGAGCGGAACAATAGGCAAAGTATTTGATATCTTATTTGTGTATACATGTATTTAAACTATATATTTAATTTTAATTTATAATAAGCATCATGTTTTAGACAATTTATATCAAAACCACCATAGAAAAAGCTAACTAGCTAAAAAATTCTAATTACTTATATAGTAATACCAACTAATTGGCTAATTAACTAATTACCACCCATAATAAAATCACAGAGCTGTTAAAGTCACATATTCGTGACCAGCACCATCGAAAACCCCCAGTGCAATAAATTTGCAATTTTGAGATGATTTTAAAAGTTGCATAAAATTTTGACTAATTAGCATATATATACGGCCAAGTTTTAGAGCTTCAGAATTGTCATATTCATGATCAGAAACATCAAAAATCCCCGTGTGCAATTTGTTTTTTATTTCTGAGCATTTTGACAATTTTTAAAAAATTAGCAATTCATAAGTAGTAATTAGCTGTTTAATTAACTATTTAATATAATAATATATATAATACATTTATACCACGCTTTTTTTCACACAAGGTGTTGCAAAAGCGCCAAAAACCCATAAAAATAATAACGAGTTTATATTAATAATCAGGTTTTAAAAAACTTAGAGTTATATATATTCGGCAGCGCTCAGGAATCGGCTTCGAAGTTCAGATGGCAGACTGTTCCATACGAATGGTCCAACAAACGCAAATGTTTGGTTTCGAGGTATATCAATTCGCAATATTCGCTCATCAGCCAGTCTTGATGTTGTTGAATTTCGGAGAATCTCGGTCAGATATGTCGGAGCCAGGGAGTAACCGGAATTCCGGTTCCGGCGAAAATCGTGTTCCGGTTTAAAAATTTTGTTTGAAATTTTCCACATTTTTGCTTTATCTGTGGTCCAAACATATATAATATATGCACAATGATCAAGTTCCAATACAACCAGACAGGATAAAAAATTAACTCAGCAACTTGCCGTTGAAAAGTAAGTAGGGCACATAATTTTAGTAGAAATTTTCATCTAACCTGTAGGAATTAGGTAATACAAAGCCAAGTCGATAATTGTAGCAGCTATTTTACACATTCAGAAGTCTGATTAAACCGTCCAACTGGTAACAGAGTATGTATTATTTAGAAGTATATACTTAACTGTAAGCTAGACTAACATAAATTGCGTCAAGTACCCGTCAGTGCGCTTGTAAACTTCGTAAATCAGTCTACATCGAAGTAAAGTAACGTTATATGCATTATTTGTTGCTGTTTGACGCCTCATTGAGTTTGTGTTTCCGCGGACAGAGCTCTCGGTATACACGCTTTTGATTTAAATAATAAATAACAAATATTTATTGAAAAATTAATTGTTCATGAAAAAGTTCCTAATAAGTAATAATACAGTAAAATGCAAAAGCAAAAATAGTTGCCAAATTACATGCATAACAATTTTATCAATAAAAGAAAGTTAGAAAGTGCTAAATTCCTACTTACATGTAGCCTATATTATACGAAATAGAAGGGGGATTGTTTCCTGAGCATCTATTTAAAGGTTTCTGTTGTGATGTAAAAAGCTACACAGATAGACTTGTTTCAGTAGATTTTTGAATGACCTACAGCTTTTCGCTGCAATAAGAGGTGGGTTGTTAACTATTTTTGGCAATGAATTCCATGCACCCACTACTCTTGTACTAAACGAGTATTTTAATATAATGGTCTTGAATTTCTTTTTGAGCAATTTCATCGAAAGTCCTCTAGTTTGAGTAATATACGACAATTCAAATGAGTTACTACATGCATCAACATTATACGTTTTAAACTATTATATATATACTGTCACAAGATCGAAATGCATACGACGTAGGTCGAGGGGTTCAAGATTAAATATTTTGAGGCGTTCATAATAAGACACTATTTTTCATAAACGACGCGTAAAATAACGCTGAACTCTTTCGATCATATCAATATCTCCTAAATAACACGGTGACCAAACTTGTGAAGCATATTCGAGCACCGGCCTTATATATGTTAAGTAAGATTTTAAAAGGGGGTGATGTTCGTTCCTCCTCGTGGTACCCCTGGAAACTCCCCGCTCAAGCGGGGTGAGCTGAGCGCGGACCCACCCGGGCGGCAAGGCCCGGTCCCACCGCTGGGAAGACAACGACGGCCCACCACACGCCACGAGACCAGCGAGACGATTCGCATCGCAACGCTCAACATTGGCACGATGTCTGGCAAAGGCGAAGAACTAGCAGCGACGCTCCGAAAACGACGCATCGACATCTACGCACGTCAAGAAGTCCGATGGAATGGAAGCCCAGCCGCAACCTGGAAAGCGAACGCGGCGCCAACGGATACAAACTGCTCTATTTCGGCAGCAAGAACACTCGCTACGGCGCCGGAATCGCCATCTCCGAACGCTTCCGGAACGCAGTCGGCGAGGTGGAGTGTTTCGACGACCGACACATGAAGATCAAGATCATTGCGACCGAACGCACCATTCACATCTTTACCGTCTACGCGCCGCAGACTAGTCGACCCGACGCAGAGAAGGATATCTTCTACAAGAACCTTGACTCCAACCTCCGCGCCATTCCTGCCAACGACTACGTCCTCATCGCAGGCTAAACGGTAGACGGCAATCGATGTCACGGCAACAAGGGCTACGGCACGCGCACGGCCTCGCCATTACCAACACTTGGTTCAAGAAGCTTCAGACTCACCTGCCGACGTTCTACAGTGGGCCAAACAAGTCCCAAATCGATTTCATCCTCATCCGACGCCAGCACCTCAAGACGGTCACCAACGCCAAGACCATCCCATACGAGACAGTCTCTGCCCAACACCGTCCAGTCGTCGCTATGCTCAAAGTCAAGTCACCGCCACCACCACGCCCCGACCGAACCGGCTCGGCACGCTTCAAGTGGTGGAAGTTCAAGGAGAAGAAGGACGAGATGATCCAGCGCATCAAAATGCCCACAGTAACCACCGTCGAAGAAACCTATAAACGCGCCAAGTCCACCATCCACCAGGCGACCGAGAAGACCATCGGCGTCCTTGACACCTGGCTCTGGACCGAAGACGTAAAAAAGAAAGTCCAAGAGAAAAAGCGCCTCTGCCACGCGTACCGCAAGGACAGAACCCCGGTAAACCTGCAGAAATACAAGGACGCGAAGTTCGCCATGAAGAAAGCCGTCGCCGCTGCCCGAGCCCAGCACTTCCAAGAACTTTACAAACGACTCGACACCCGCGAATGTGAACACGACCTCTACAAGCTAGTCAAACGGACAAGCGAAAGCAGGACATCGAACGCTTCTTCTGCGTCAACGACGACCACGACAATCTTCTCACCGACAACAAGCAGCCACGAAACAATGGCGCAAGTACTTCGAGCGAATCTCTACCGCAGAGTTCCCGCATCCGCCTCTCTCACACGGCGACTCAACGTTTGGCGCCGTCCAACCCATCACCGCCGACGAAGTATGCGACGCGATCAAGCAGATGAAGCCCGGCAAAGCTACTGGACCCGACGACATCGCTGCTGAGCTCTGGAAGTCGAAAAACTGGAGCCCAGCACCGTGGCTAACCCGTTTCTTCAATCAAGTCACCGACGAGCGCCGAACCCCGAGCGACTGGCAGAACAGCACGACCAACCCGATCTGGAAACAGAAAGGCAACCCGGCCGACTGCGCAAACTATAGCCCGATCCGGCTACTCTCACACACCATGAAAATCTTTGAACGCATCTTTGACAAGCGGATCCGTGACATCACCAAGACCACCGTCAACAAGGCCGGCTTTGTCAAGGGCTGCGGCACAATCGACGCGATTCACACCGCCAGACTACTATTGGAAAAGTACCGCGAGAAGAAGAGGCCGCTCCACGTCGCCTTCCTCGACCTCGAGAAGGCGTTCGATCGCGTGCCGCATCAACTCATATGGTACACGCTGCGTGACCACTACGTTCCGGAAGAACTCATCCGATCGGTGCAACTGCTCTACAACGACCTAAAGAGCCAAGTCCGCAGTGTCGCCAGCACATCCAAGCCACTCCCCACAGCGAAGGCGTCCACCAAGGAAGCGCCCTCTCGCCGCTCCTCTTCATCCTCGTCATGGACACCATCAGCCGTGACATCCAACAGCCAGCGCGGTACACCCTGCTCTATGCGGACGATGTAATGCTCGCCGTTGAAGACAAGTACGACCTCGAACAGCTCGTACAGACATGGAATGATCGCCTCGCCGAACACGGCCTCCGCCTCAACATCAAGAAGACCGATACATGACGACTGCTCCAGACGCACCAGGAACGATTGCCGTCACCGGCACCGACCTGCCTCGTGCCGAACGCTTCAAGTACCTCGGCTCCATGCTCTCGGCCGACGGCGACCTGCGACACGAACTCAACTTACGAGTCAACGCTGCCCTGGATGAAGTGGCGGTCGAATACCGGCGCCCTCTGTGACAAAAAAGATCAAGGACAAACTCAAGTCCAAAATTTACTGTTCTGTCGTTCGCCCCGTCGCCCTCTACGGCTCCGATTGCTGGCCCGCAACCAAGGACACAGAACGCCGCCTCGCCGTCATGGAAACCAAGATGCTGCGATGGACCAGCGGCGTCGCTCGCTTCGATCACGTCCGCAACGACGACATCCGCGGCCGCTACGGCGTTGCACCAATCGTCGACAAGATGCGCGAGAAGCGACTCAGCTGGTACGGACATGTCCTGCGCGCCGACGACAACTCGCTCGCCAAGACCGGTCTCCATTTCGAGATTACCGGCAAACGCCCGAAGGGCCGCCCGAAACAACGCTGGTCCGACACGCTTCACGCTGACATGAAGACAGTCAGAGCCCACCCGAACGGCGCCCAGAACCGCTCAAACTGGAAGAAGAAGACCCAAATGGCCGACCCTGCATCGAAGGGGGAATAGCGCTAGGAAGAAGAAGTAAGATTTTAAAAGAAGTCTTTATCATTTGTTAAAAAACAGCGAAATAAAACCTTGATTGCGTGATATGAGCGTTTGGATATAGTTTTGCAATGAAGGTTACTTTTAAGATCGCGACTGACGTGAACACCATTTATGTAGACTTCCTTATTCGTTGTCGTTGGCTGACGTCGCCAGTACCGTTCCCAACGTCTCAATGTTCTTTCTTTTACATTCCAGCCAAACAAGAGACGACCCAGCGACTATTTGAGATCGTTGATATCGATGATGAGAGAAATTGTCGTAGAAGTCCAAGGCATCAAAAGAACAAATGCAGACAGCGATGACAGGATTTTAAATCTATCAACGTTAATGAGTTCAAGCATCCTGTATTTATTTCTAAGTAAAGCCTAGCATTGATACACAATTAAATATATAGTAATTATCAACCTATCAGACACCACATGATGAGACAGCTTTACACAAGTTTCTAGAGATAGAGCAAGATCAAGTATTTCCACAGTCATGTTAGCATCTTCACACTACAATCCAATCGATTGAGAAGTATTTAGTCACTCCTAATGAATATTGATCTTCCCACAATCAGAATAATTCGAGAGTCACATAATTCACTAGTCAGAAGTCATCGTAGCAAGCCAAAGAGTAGCAAAGCATAAACAACGAGAATTCTCTTCCTTTGTAATCTTCCCATATAAATTCGAAGCTTAAATATAGCCCAAGTCACTACTTTTTAATTCATTCCTACAAAAATGAAGCGAGTCCACCTCTGCACCATGATCTCTCTCATTTACAAATTGAGCAGCATTCCTGAAGCTGAGCCCCACTCTTCCAATCTCCTAAGAGCAAGACATGACATGTTTAAATTTACAATAAGCAGCTCAGATTTCTTTCTATAACTTACCTCACCTAGCCTACTCTATTTCTCTCTGTAGTCCTTTACACTGACAAATATTACCTTCCAGCATGCTCTTCTGCATTGTAGAGTTTCATAGTTTCCAATCCCACTAACCACCAAATACCCAATTCTCCCTAATTCCCCCACATTTTCACCAATATCCCCCCATCACATTTCAAAACATGATCTCCTATCACAGAGACCACAAGAAAACAACAACTCAGCATCTCAGAATAAAATTCAACCTCAGCCAAAATCCCAACAATATAGCAACATAAAAGCCATACAAATAGACTATCCCAAACCTGAAAAAATTAAGTAAGATTTTAAAAGAAGTCTTTATCATTTGTTAAAAAACAGCGAAATAAAACCTTGATTGCGTGATATGAGCGTTTGGATATAGTTTTGCAATGAAGGTTACTTTTAAGATCGCGACTGACGTGAACACCATTTATGTAGACTTCCTTATTCGTTGTCGTTGGCTGACGTCGCCAGTACCGTTCCCAACGTCTCAATGTTGCTTTCGTTGTTTGACATTCGCAGCCAAACAATGGAGACTGATCGATCGCGGATTGTCTTGATTTTGAGATGCGGTTGATTATCGATGATGAGAGAAATTTGGTCGTAGAAGTGGTCCAAGTGGGCATCAAAAGAACAATATGGTGGCAGCACAGTCGATGACAGTGATTGTTTAAATCTATCAACGTTTAATGAGTTCAAGCATCTGTATTTGATTGTAGTCGACCTTAGCGTTGAACAAAAAAAACAGCAAACAGGCACAAAAAACAGCGCGAGGCAAAAAAAAACAAAAAAATCCAGCACACCACAAACACACCACACACCACCAAAAAACCCCAAAACCCCACAAAAACCAAAAAAAAACACCACAAACACAAAAGCCAAAAAAAAAGCAAAAAACCAACAAAAACCAAACAACAAACAAAAACACAAAAAACAAGCAACACCATCACCAAAAAAAAAAAGAAAAAAAAACAACAAAAAAAAAAAAAAGTAAAACAAAAACACCAAAAACAAAAAACAAAAAAAAAACACCAAAAAAACAACCACAAAACCACACAAAAGCACGCACAAAAAACCATCAACCAAACACCAAAACAAAAACACAAAGAGTTAAAGAAGTCTTATCATTTTAAAAGCAAAATAAAACCGATGCGTATATAGCGTTTGATATAGTTTTGCAATAAGTACTTTAAGATCGCAATAAACCATTATAGACTTCCTATTCGTTGTCGTTGCTACGTCGCCAAGCAACTCGTTCTTCAATTCTAATGCTTCTTCGCAATTCAGCAAACAAGAGACCATCATCGCGATGTCTATTAAGCTTATATCAAAAAATTTCGGTCTAAAGGTCGAAGGGCATCAAAACAATAGCAGCAAGTCATAAATTTTAAATATCAACCTTTAATATCAAGCATCTATTTCATTCTAAGATATGCCTAAAGCATCATACAATATACAGATATAAATATAAGCGATCAAACGCACATATAAAGGCTTCAAAAGTTTGCTAAATAAGCAATATCAAAAGCTATTTCAAGTCATTGAGCATCTTCACACTGCACAATCAATCATGAGAAGTATGTAGTGGCACTCAATAGCATATCGCCCAAATCAAATTGACAGAGAAGTCACATACTCACAGTTCAGAAGTCATCTAGAAAGCCAAAAGAGTAGCAAAGCATAAAAACAGATATTGCTCTTCCTGCAATCTCCGAATAAAATCAAGCTCAAATAAGCCCGATCACACTAATCATCACAAATAAGCATCACCTCGCACCAATCCGCGAAAAAACAAGCATTCCAAGCAGCCCACTCTCCAACTCAAAAAAAAATTAAATTACAAAAGAGCCAACTCAAACACCACCACAATCGCCAGCAAATCAAAACCAACTCAAAACAATCACAAAAAACCCAAAAAAGAAAACAAAAAAAACAAAAAAAAAAAAAAAAAAAAAAATCGGACCGGAAACGACAAACGAGCAAGTGGCCACGAGGAGCAGGTTTGTTGATAACATCGGAAGAAGGGGATCCGGATGCGATGTTGAGAACTTGTTGTTGAGATCGTCAGCGGTGATGCGGATTCGACTATTGTGGGGCATGGTGCATAGTTTGTCGCGCCTGAGATGACGATATATATAGTTTCGTAAGTATTCTCCGATTGAGTTGGGGGCGTCGATTATCCCGTTGTCGATTTCGCCGATTGTTGACAGTAACGAATCCATCATTACAATAATGTTCAGTTGTTGTATTGAGAAAATCTTGATATTGTTGTTGTGGGACTGATTGGGTGAGGGGGAAAAATAAGGGGCCCACCATCTTTTCAGTATAGCCCCCATAGTCTCTGGACTCCCAATCATCTCTTACCCTCAAAATAGATCTCTTCGAGACCAGGGTCGCCCCTTTTCAGGTATAACCTCCTGATGATGCTAAATTATTGTTCTTTTTATTTGGATTTTTTGGGGTAAAGAGGCTTTTTTGGCTAATTTTTTTCCTAAAGATCCGCTTAAGATCGTCACCCCGCTAACATCCGATGGACCAGTTTTTCCTGCTCTTTCCAATGAAAAAGGTTTCTGGGCTCTAGCTCTTCAAGGGGGTTCAGGAGAAGTGCGCAATTTCAGGGGTTCGATTTTTTAGAAATATAGATTTTGGTTTTTTGGCCGTTTTGGACATAACTTTGGATTGGATTTATCGATTGGGATCAAATTTGGATATGATATAGAAAATGCAATGGGCTATACGGCGATGCATGGGGTGTGACGATTACGGTATTGGTATCGCGGTCGCCGACATCAGGGTCGTTGGTATCTCGCTGATTATAGAGGCTGACGGTTACAGAAAACATACCATTGGATAGAAGATGAATAGCAGCTCCAAGGACTTCGTGGTCGGTGCGCGTCACAGAAATTCTACACAGGTGGCCACGAAAAATGTTGAGATTGATGTCAGTATCTGATGTCATTGCAGTATTTAAGTAGTAAACGTAATAAATTACAAAAAGTGAGCGGAGCAAAAGACATAGTATTTGGTATCTTATTTATGCGTACATGTGTTTCAACTATTTATCAATTTATAATAAATATTTAGACAATTGTTGTCAAAACCACCATACAAAAAACTCGCAGCTAAAAGAAATTAGCTAATTAGTAATATCAACTAATTACCTAATTAGAACCCATGATAAGTCATAGAGCTTTAAAAGCCAGATATTCATAATCAGCGACATCGAAAACCCCCGAGCACAACACATTTAGCAATTTTGAAGTTATTTTAAAATTTGCAAAAATTACCTAATTAGCTAGTTAATTGATCAACTAATTAGCATATACGGCCAGGTTCTAGAGCTTCAGAAACGTTATGTTCGTGATCAGTGACATAGAAAACCACCGGGTGCAATTTACTTTTAACTTTTTAACACTTTGAAAATTTTCGAAAAATTAGCTAATGAACAATTAATTACTAATTAGATAACTAACTAATTAGCATTTTTAACTTCCTCGAATAGTAAATAAGCACCAGATTTATAATGACCGCGGCGAGATGTAGTAAATGCACCAAAATATTAGCTTTTGAGGAGCTCAACGGGCGAACGGACAGGCAGACGGTGCCGAATTTTCCCCCTCTGACGAAAAAACGCTTCGTTTCGTTCCGCTTAATAAATATTTAAGTTTCCTTTTCTCAAGCAGGTACCTGAATGCAATTTAGCATGTTTTTAACTTCCTCGAATAGAAGTAAACACCAGATTCACAATCACCATGGCGACATGTAGTATATGCACCAAAATATTAGCTTTATACCAGGGAATAACCGGAACCGGAACCAGCAACCGGAACCGTCCATTTAAACCGGATCCGGAACCTGGTCTTCGAAATTTATATATAGTAAAACAGATGATGGAAGAAATGAAGGTATAGTGGATTTAAAATGCATTAAAATTACTTTTACATTAAACTTAATGTATTGCGATGGTATTATTGCATTTCTGAAACTTTAAAGAGACTGAGGAAGCTAATAATGTTTATTTATCGATCAAATATGTCGGTTTTTGGACATTCACAGCAAAAAATGACTTCCACTATACACCATTGCGTATACTGCGTCAAATCGAACGTGCTTACAAAGCTTGGAGCGTAGAATACACACTTTCGCTCTGTCTCCAGTCGCCTCCCTTTACTACACATACGTTTGTTGCATGTTCTTCTGTAGGAAACTTAAAATTATTGGTTTATATGATTCTAAGAGAAAATAATAGATAGAAGGTAATTTTCTGATCAATGGTCAGAGACACTGTTTAGGCTAGCGTTGGACAAACAGTGTCCGTCAGTTAGATCATAATAATCATAACTTTCTAATCAGAACGCTGTAAATGAGACAAACTGTGATGCTGTTCGCACAGTTTCAATAAATACAGTTCATTGCCAAGAAAGCAGTTCTAGCTGCGTTGCAGGTAACGTTAGTTTACTTCAATTTAGACTGATTTACCAAGTTTACAAGCGCACTGGCGGGTGCTTGATGCAATTTATGTTAGCCATGCATATCCTAAGTACTTCTGCGTAAGCCATACTCTGTTACCGAGTTGGACCGGTTTAATTCAAACGTATCCCACAGACTTCTGGATGTGTAAAATAGCTGCTACAAGCATCGACCTGGCTTTGATGTAACAAAATCCTGCAAGTTATTATGAAAAATTCCTGCTCAAATTATGTGTCCTAGTTACGTTTCACACGGCAAATTGGTTAGTTAAACTTTTCTTTTGCTTGGTTGTATTGGAGCTTGATTATTGTATAATATATTACATATGTTTGGATTACAGGATGAAGCAAAAAACGCGGAAAATTTCAAACAAAATTTTTAAACCGGAATTCCGGTTCCGGTATGGTTTTTGCTCTTTGCCGGAAGCGGAGCACGATTTTCGCCGGAACCGAAACCGGAACCGGAATTCCGGTTACTCCCTGCTTTATACTAATTATTCATTGCAGAATAAGCATTTTTTTGAAAATGCTAAAAATAGGCTAACACGCTTATCTAACTAGTTAATTACTAATTAACTGAAGCAAAATGACCAAATCGATATCTTGCACCTGTCCGATGTTAGGCCTTTCTAACAAAAAAAGTTTTTTAATTCGGCCCTGTAGTTATCGAGGAGCTCAACGGAATGACAGACGGTGCCGAATTTTCCCCCCTAACGAAAACAAAAACGCTTCGCTCAATTAGTTAATTACTAACTAAAGCAAATTTTGGCAAAAACAATATTCCTTGCGCTGAAGGCAAACAAAAAAATTAAAATCGGCCCAGTAATTACTGAAAAGTTCCATGGGCGGACGGTGCCGATTTTCTCCCTCAGGCGATAACGAAAACGCTTCGCTGAACAAAAAAGTTTTAAGATTGGCCCGTGAGGTCAGAAATCATTAGAACAGCCTTGTCTCCATGACCAATGGAAACAAGTCGGACTTTTGAGCATTTTGTGTAATAAGAAATCGCCGTACGTAAATGCATGTGATGCGTTAAAGCTCTAAAATTTGCAAAATACAGTCAGAAGTCGACAAGTCCCTAGCTAAGCAACTGATTGCAATTGTGCTTACATATACAGACAAAATTTTAGCCCTTTGGACGAAATTCGTGATTTTGCGGGTAAGTGTGATACAGGGAAACACACTTTTTGCCAGAATTTAGGTAACAAAAAATGCAAAGGGCTAATGTACCTTCTCCCCCAAGAATTTGACGCCTACGCCCGTACTGGAATGTGCGTGAAAGAATTTGACGCCTACGCCCGTACTGGAATGTGCGTGATTTTAATGCCAAAGTAGTTTGTACTTGCGCCAATTCGTAGTCGTCGCTACATCATGTTAAACTTAAAACTATTATTCAAACATCTCGGTTAAATGTCTGCCACTGCCCTTTCGCACATCACAAAGTCAAAATATGGAATTCATTCCCAGAATATGTTGTGACGGCTTCTTCTGTCATATAGTGCAAGACTGCTATACGATTCAAATTTTCTACCAGACCTTTAGTTTGCTGCGTTTTCGAATAAAATGTTTATAGGAAAACCTTAACGTGAACACGGCCACATATAGACAAAATGGGACGGATACATACCGGGAAAATCGAATGATTTAAGTTGTGAACAAGGAAATAATTTGACGCTTTGACGCCAGCTATGATGCCAGGTGACCGGCAAGAACGTCAATAATCAATGATTTGTCCGACTGCTGCATCAATTAAAAATCACCTAATGTAGTAAAAAATTGATCACCGATTGTTCGAAGTATAATTATATACAAATCTTTCAAGAATGAACATCAATAAAGTTTTAACTGCAGTGATGTTCGAACATTGATTGCTCATTGCCTAAGGCTGTTTTGATCACCGCTTCATTAGTAATATTTTATTGCCAAGACGCATATCTATATATGGCTTGGCTACGAAATTCGGCGCTCTTGATTGCAAGGCTATTGTAGTGCAATGGCGTGTGTGTTTGCGGCCGCAATAATACAACTGCCTCCCAATAGATTGAATCACCGAGTTATTGCTCGTATTGATATCAAACTTATTTGGATGACCATTATATATACTATAATCTTTGCTTTGCAACATCGACTGCCTGCTTATTCCATGTTATAGACGTTACGCTACTGGCAGCTTTTCACATCCTTAAATCGTTAAGCGCTTACCACTGCACCAGAGAAAAATCTTTGTTGAATTCTGACTGTAGTGAATGAAACGAGTGCAACGAAGAATTCTCATTAGCCGTAACAGCGGTGAAATAGCATAATGTCCGTTGTAGGGCTTATTTTTAAGATGCCTAATTTATGCTCTAGCTCATTTGAAAGCTTGAAATCTCTATTTCTGCCCTTTTATTCCACTGAAGCCTGAGTCCATACTTACTTCCGAAAAAGCACGCCAAATGATCTCGGGTCGGGTCCCTATAGGGTTCAAAAAATCACACTACGTATTGTAGCTCGACAATCAATGTAGATATCTGGCCCCAACTGGGTTCATTTTGTAGAGCAAATAACCATGCAGTACCGTATGTTATCTTGTTACATGATTCCCTTAGGATGTCGGATGAATTATAGCATATTTTATAGTGGTCGGTTGAGTGCAATGTATAGCTTTGCATCACCAGCGAAACTTTAAAATGTGCATCGACTGTGGTGTCGAATATAGCGTCTTAACTGTGACGAAGAAGAGCAGACAACTATGTCGGTAGAGCGCCTGCTTGCGGATCCAAAAGCATGCAGCCGTGGGTCCAAATCTCAAAACTGCACATTAACAGTCGGCCGTTTTTCAAACTTTCGCCTTCAAGTTCCTAACGCTAGTCCTAAATGAAAAATACTAACATAAGTTCATAACCCAGTAGGAGAAATTATAATTTTAACCCGGAAAAAACCAACTGCTAGCTATGATGAATAAATAAATTTAATTGCAGTATTGTTTTTACAACAGTTTTTAGAATACAAAGATACATTTAAATAACATTAACTAAATCGACACTTTAAAACTCGAACCATTTCGAATTAATTAGTCTATAATCTATACACCAGCTCTGTACCCTTCATTGTCCTAATTCGATTGTGTATCGCGCGAAATTTTGCAAACAATGCGCCAGCAATAGAATCCGTCATGGAATTGGTGCAAGCGGCACACATAAATGAAATGAAATTTGAAATGAAGTTGGAAATGGTTACCTCAGAGCTTCATGCGGTACCATTCCCGACTTCCAAATAACCGAGTTTATTTAAAAACACTCACTCGCTTTATATAAGAACCCGACAAGGCCAGCGAATCACAAAATTCATTCACAAAATTCATTTGGGCAGAACAGTCACTTAGCGCTACGCGTCGTAATGTACACCCGGTGCAAATCGGCAGACTTGCATATAAACAAGGACATCACTAGCTCTTCAAAAGTGTGGGGGTCCAATAAAACTTAGGGGGTCGGTCGTCTAAAGTGATTTTGTTGTAACACCACCTTATCCCCCGAAGCGCTAATCTACAACCCCTCATTATAGTACCCCTCTACCATAGACCTGCTTGGTGCTCCCCGTCAAGCTCCAATGCTCCTCCCGCGCCGATATCATGCAGAAAATTTTGCAAAATTTGATAAAACTAATGGTGGAAATTGGTAAAATGGCTTAAAAAGCGCCAAAAATGGGTCGTCGAGGAGCAGATCATCAACCTTTTTCAGCACTCCCACGAGGTTTCCACGGAGCGCCTCTACCCCGCACCACCCGAGAGAACTTCCCTCCTACGCCGATCCACTATGCCCCCTGAGACTTCGGAGCGTCCGCATATATGGTTGAATCACATAGCTGTGTTCGCAGCTGTTTATCATATGAAAAGCATGCCATAAAAAGAAGCTATTAAAACGCGGCATCAGTGGTATTCGTTCACAAAATATTATGCCTGTCGCTGTATTGAAAATCGTGTCCTCGTGATTTGTTAACATATCCAAGAATACATTGCCGCTGGAAGTTCACCGAAGTTGTGTGCGCAAAAACTGTTTTTATAAATAGCATAATTTTGACGTATTTCGAATTTTGATTGCGCAAATAGTGCCCTGGTACGATTTCCATGCGAACAAAGCAAAAATTATGTTCAGATGTTTTATAGGCTCAGTTTGTCGCGTGAAAAATCTACTTGTTTCAAAACCCTATTCAGTAAAATTGAGTAAATTAATATATTCTGCGTGGGTAGTTCTGTAAATAGTAGAGAGGAATATATTTGTCATCATCAACATTTTCTGTCGCAGGGTCAATTTTCTACACTTGTACTAGCATTTGCATTACAAAATTTCATGAAGTGAAGACGCCCCTACGGTCGGCACAGACGACCACGGTTTGATGATGATGATGATAAATTGTTAAAGATTATATCAAATACAGTGTTGTGCTGTTTGCCACTGATAGCTGTTCTGACATAAAATTTAACATGAAACACTGTGATGTTGCTCATGGCAGCAAACTGGATTTCCATTCCATCTATGATGGTTGCAAATTATAACATTATTTGTTCAATAGTTTATCGTTGAGACAATAGTCATAGGATATAATGATAAATTCCCAGACGGACATAATCAGATCATTCGTCTAAATTCATGTTTAATCGTTGGGTCTGTGAAATCCTTATTAAACGATGTTCACATTTATGGAGAACCAAGTATGTGGAAATTTTGCCTGTCGATAGTCGACAACTTATTTCACGCACAACGCAACATCGTTGTCCCCAATCAAAAATAATGAACGAAAATTTTACTTTATGTGTAAATTATTTACTTTTGGTGTCTATGTTACCTCACGGTTGTTCTTTTGTCAAAATGACGAAATGCACCGTTCGCGTTGATATTTACGCAATCGGTTTGAGCATTTCAGCGAACACGAACAAGGGGTTTGTGAGGTACGAACGGCATTAGCGTATCGGTATATTTCTGCATATCGAACGGATAGCCACGTTCAACAAGTGACATGCTGAATCGGACAGCTAGCTGTTCGAACTCTATATGCGTATCTGTGATATATTTGTAACCAACACACAAAGGTGTGACGGTGATGTACATTATGCAACGTCATTGAAGTTGTTTCTTTAGAATGCAGCCGTTTCAAACTTATTTTCAATAAAATTGCTATTTGCGGTTCTTTCAAGGCAGTTTATTAGTTGTACTTTTCGCAAAATATTAAATTCTGAGATTTATTATAATCCAGCCATATTTGTAGGCGTGCGGTCCTTTCGTTCCATGATTTTTGGCGAAACATTGCGCCTTTTGTCCTATGAAAACACCGTAGAAAATCAAGGACTCGGTACTAATGTGACGACAACAAAACAGGTTTGGTATCGTACAGCGTTAGTCTGTAAAACTAATTTGATTATGATTTTGATTAAATCAACATGTCACTAGCTGAGCACGACAGCCTATAAATGTCGACTGCAGTTGAGTGGTTAGAAAGAAGTCCTAGTTCGCTTCTACTTTTAGTTCGCGTCAACCGCTGCAACTTCTATTCTCCTGTTTCGGTTTGTACCATTCGGTGCTTTGTAATATATATTTTGGTAACCGGTTTTGCGCCACTCGGCACTTGAGTTACGACCGCTTCACGGAGTTTCTTAACACAGCTAGAGCTCAACGCACGCTCGCTGTCCGGCTCTGCAAGAGAGTTACGTAGCATCTCACTATGCTAGCTTATATATCGTGGCTCAACACGCTGCGGTCGGGGCCTGTGGTGTAGCGGTAGCGCGCTAGTCTTGCAAACTAGGGGGCAGAGTTAGAATCCCGGCTGGTCAATGAATGATCGTTCGTGGATCTTTTCGATTGGTAAGCCCGACGTTATCTCTTAACGGAGTTTCTTAACACAGATAGAGCTCAACGTACGCTCGCTCTGCGACTCCGCAGGAGAGTTATGTAGCATCTCATGTAGTCCTCATCAATTTTGCTCAACCAGTATTCTACAAGTTCAATTCTGTGATCAAAATCGTCTTCATTCAACTGATGCACCAGATTTGGCATAAACTGCTTTAGTCCTAGATCCTTGAGGTAACTAGTGGTTTTTGATAGCCCAGTTTCAATCGATATGGGTTGGAGTGATTTGTGTGGTGACTACAACGCTTTATCTTCAACCCGGGCAACGTACTCTTCGGTAGCTGCCGATTTAGGCCGTCCAGATTGTGGCAGGTCTTACACAGATCCGGTACTGTCAAACTTCAGTGATTCAGTGATCTAATAGCTGGTCTGGAAGGTGGAGGATGGTCGGCATAATGGCGCCATGGTTGAACTACCTCAGCAGTATTGTTGGATTTAGAGTATAATCGAATAGGGAGGATTCTGTCATTAAGCGGCAGGTGATATTGCGCCGTTATAGGACTAATGTAGGTATGTATTGTATAAGTATAATACTGGTCTAAAACATGATAAATCAATAATTTGAATTGGTCAACTGATTACAAAGTTACGTATTTTCAAAGTGAGAAACTTACTTATAGAACATTTTGTATAATAAAATATACACAACATAATGCATGCGATGTCCTTTTTATTTACATGAAAACTAATTAAATTTTTAGTATTTTGTCTTAAACATCCCACATATCTGTACTTCAACTATGCATGATATCTCTACGGGCACATTTCATAATCGTGTTCACCCACATAAAGTCTGAGGCAGCAATCCACCAATACCCCAAGCAGAGACACTGGATAAAGGCACATGCAATCATGGTTATGCACCAACATGCAAGTTGTACGATATGTTTCAGCGATGGTATGCTATCGCGAAGTGTATTACTGTACAAGCTGGGACACCATCATCAGTTTAATAACCAGGTGCAGATGCTCAACAGCAAATGGAGTTGATGCACATTTATATGCGAACAAGATCATTGCACAACAAACAGATTTGTGAGTCCATATCTGCAAAATACTACAAATAGCAAAAATCTGTAGACACTTGACAAATAACAAGACAATCTCAGGCAAAGCAATAACAGGTGCATAAAAGCAAGCTTGATAATGAAATCTTACACATCTATTTGATGTCTCAACTCTGATTAGGCTAGAGACATGTGGTCTGTTGAAGTTCGAAATCCATTATCCAATAGTAGATTAAAAACATCTCAACGAACATGAAAAAGTGTATAGACGCGGCAACATCAGAATGTGGACCAGTTAACTACGCCGTCATTCTGGAAGTATACGATTTATATGTTATATTTATACTATTTAAACTACTTTGAGGTTGTTTGGACTTTTATCAGTGGCGTTCTAAAAAAACTGTTGACCCTTCACATTTTCTTACCAAGTTTAAATGGCAAGTAGTTGACATGACCAAGCAGCGACTGGAATGCGATGAAGACGTACGTTCATCTAAAAGTAACGTTTGGGAAGCATATGAATGCTACAGCAATAAAATTTCAACAAGTTGTGCTGCAAAAATCCAACGTTAATTTAAATTTGTAAACGTATCTCAACAAAGTTCGAATTTATTCACCGAAATTTTAACAAACAGAATTATTCATTCAATGTAGATTTGGATGGGCTGTCAGAAGTGTGGCACATACGGAAATTCACGTTGCACCTTACGTGGGATAACGTAGTACTACTTATAAACCGCTCCCTAAATCACTTTAAGCCAAAAAAGCGATCATCAACGTCCAAACAATGACAATAAATAATGTTTCAACATTTCCAGTTATCTATACTGCTAAAGATAATCCTGATCGCCTAATAAAGTATGGTCCGGGTCAGGTGGAAATCGGTGAATTTTGAGCCGTAGCAATTGCATTTACAGCTGCAGTAAAGCTGAGTGATTTGATCTTACAACTGGTAGAGTTTATCTGTCTCAGTAGTTTTACCTAAACTTCATTTAAGCTCCGAAATCTTATTGGCCTTTTCCGCTAACGTTACTAGTGTAGTATTCTCAAACGAAGGCAAATTAACAGTTGTTTTCACCGGTCGGATTCCCAGATACCAAATTCAGACTTGGTCGCGATGATGCTGGTGCTAACGAAACCAAAACTAACACAAATAGTTGTAAAGCCACTCGCAAGTAAAACGAATCTGTTCGCCAGACTGCATGTTGGAAACTATATTTATTTCGAACGGAGACTTTTAAGAAATGTCCTACGATGGATAAAAGTCTAAATGTTGGAAAACTTAAATTCTGCAATACCAATCTTAGCGGTGAATGTTAAGGGTGATACTACTTTATAGTTCTGCATGGAAAGTTACGCTTCGACGACTTATGAATGGAATAAATGTAATGCACATATATACTGCGCATAAGATTTATGTACGCATACTAGCTTTCCAATAAATTTTGCTACTCACATCCAAATGGCAATAGTAAACATTTACGCATGTCTCAATATGCGTAACACCCACTCGCATAAAAACATCCGTAAAAGTTTCGCGCCACTTTATTCTGTGGAAGGTGCATTATTGACTAAAGCTATCACTGGTGGCATCTGCGTTGATTCCATCGTTACCAAGAGTCCATATTGTCGTAAGGATCAATACCTTTTCTCATTAATAGTTTGGCCCATGTCTACTTTAGGGGCCGGACGTTATAACGTTAAAAAAAGAACAGCTTAGAGTGGGAGTTCGGGGGGCGGCAGCCCCCCGACTTAGGCTTAGGCTTATTACATGGCTCCTATAGAGACCTTAGCTTAGGCTAAGACTAAGGCTTAGGCTTAGTATATCGAGAACGGCATGGCATGCATTATACTTCGGCCCGTAAAGTTGACATGGGCCAATAGTTCTGTATAGTTCGCGAACTCGTTTACAATTACTGGAGGATCCCAACCTGTTTCAGGTTATCCACTGCCTGAAGAAATTACGGTAGAACTTGTATACTATCCTTGAATTTGACAGACCAAGTACATTTCTAAGAATATGTGTATTTTGCCCCTCTGTTCTCTACCCTTCAGCGACGTTGTCTAAAAGTCTATTGTCTTCAAATTCTTGTCCCTTCCAAAGTTGATCGAGGGACATCACATCTGACAGTTCCTTATCATCAATTTCCAAATGTAGTTAAATAATGGGTAGCATTGAACCGTGTATCACAAATAACTGAGTAAGGAGCCGCTGGGAACATATGTTGTAGTGTTTTATGGTTGTTGAGCAATCTAATCTTTGACTTCGATGCTGAATGAGAGATAATCCTTAGCGCGATTCGGTACACAATCGAGATCCATTTTAAGTTGATCGGTTAATTTCCTGCACGATTACATGACCATCGCGTTTGCGTAGGTTGTGGAAAAAAACGTCGATGTCTCGATTAATTTTATAGCTTAATGTTGCATTCAATGTAGACGGGACATCGAAATGGACCACATAGATGACAGGGATCTCTGACGCGATCGTATAAAGTGCTTTTCCATAAATGAAGCAATCTTTTGTATAGTGGTATTGGAACCAACCCCCCTTGCTCATCTTGAAAGATATTGAATCATTGACCCGTTCTTGACATCTATTACACGTTGAATAACTTTGAGTAAAATTTCTTTAACACAGTCCTTGCCTCGATATACGATCTGTTTACCTTTTAGTCTCATCAGCACAACATTAAAAAATATAGAGGAGACATATGCTTGATAATATTAAAGACGGATACATCGCTGACAGACGTATTTTCTGTTTTGGTAGACTCATTGCGTCGAAAACATTCTAAGTAGTAGGAAAAAGGGGGGTTCTGGGCCACTTGAAAAATGACCTGTCACTTTTTTAGGAAAAATAATGATTAATGATTGGGATGACCCGGAAATCAGAATGCAAGTAAATTCAACCGCTACTGTTACATATGCTCTACCAATGACATAGTAATTCAGCGGAATGAAATATCAGTTTCTGTGCTGTGTCATGTAAAAAGGCTTCGCTGTTTTTATATTGAGCAAAAGGAAAGCACGTAATTACGCATGATATCAAACGAGTTTTGAGGCAATTTGTGACCGTTTTTTATAACCTGTGGCTGAAATGTTGAGCAACAAAGTGTTTTAAACAAATGACATTGATAAACTTTACTTTTTTAATAATAAGTAGAATATCGTTACATAGTAACACATGCATTGTCGAAATCAAAATTGTAATATTTATAATAAGACAAACGTGATTTTTAAATGTTTAGAATTAAAACACTGCAGTACATTGAAAAGAAAAAAGGGTGCAGTTAACATATGCAATCAAATATATATCGATTGCAGTTATACTTTCGCAAGTGAAAGTATAACAATTATGAGAAATACGTAATAAACAACATGGTATATATCTTTATTTGGTTGTAAATCAGTTCTATTCGGTTATAACAGATCAAAAGGTTAGCGATAAACATAATAAACGGCTATTTAGCAGCTATACGGTAAAATGTTGGCAAAATGAGAAAATACGGTAGCATTCAAAAATAAAGTGCATCATAGCACCTTAACCAAGACTAACAAATTTAAGAAATGCTAAAACGCTCAGTAGACTGCAGTTAGCAGTAATTCCTTACAAATGTAACCATTGTGGAAAGGTAAAATTTGTATCAGCTTTCCTTTTTAATACGGTTTTTAGGTAAATATTAATTTGAAAATTGAATCACGATGAAGTAAGATTATTTACTAACGTTTTGTAACTCAAAATTTAATTTAAATTTTAACAATGAAGACTAAATAATAAACGCCAAAAAGGTATATATTCTAACAGTAATAGTTAATGATATAAAGGTAACAAAATTTAAATTCTGCTATGTTAGGTTAAAAATATATATTGGTAATTTTAAACACCATGATTGTATTTTAATCGATCATTAAGTTAGACTTTAGCATCTCAAACCCAATTAAATCACCATAATGTCATTTTAATGACTTTGACTTTTTGACTTGGTCATTAGGACCATTTTGTCAATCAAAAATTTAGTCCATTAGGATCCATCATTTTAATCGATTTTTGAGATGGTCATTAGCGAGCTTTTCGCTCTCAAGCGTAGCTAATGTATTTTTAATCGATTTTTGAGTTTGCCGTTAGCATCAAAAGTTACAATCAAGTGTGAAATTAAAATTTTAACGGAACTTTTGCTTCAAAATTTACAAAATTTTGTAAATAGGTCAGAAGTTTGCTAAAATTAAAATTTATTTCAAAAATTCACCCCGAGCGTTTTGAGCACTATAAAAGCAGACTGTCAGTCTCAGTTTGCATCAAAGTTTGTTTCGATCCACACGACGAAGACGACGTTGAAGAGGCTGAGTCTGGCCGAAAAGACATTTTATGGCAGAGTCTTGCCTTACAGGACTTGCAATCTTTTATAGATTGCTCCTTATAGTGTCACTGCGTCAACATATGTTGGCCGACAATGCAGGACACACGTGCTTCTGCGTTGACCGCGTCTGACTGACATACAGAGCACCCGTGCTTCTGTTCAGACCTGGTTGACTGGCGAATGCAGGGCACAGCTGTAAGGGGCTTTTTGTAAAAGTGAGCTAATCCTGTAACGCAACACTATACCATACAATGTCAAACAAAAACATTGCATTGTAAATACACACTACATTGTAGAGGTGATGCCACCAAATGGAGAAAGACAGAGATGGGTTGTCGTTTCTTTGCACCATGTGCCCAGATGATCTGTCATTCTCAACACATACGGCATTATCCTCACGTCCCACCTGGGACGTAAATTAGCGGAACGCATTTTTTAGAGTCTGGCATTAGGTATGCTGGATTAGGGCTAGGATGACCACCCTTTTTTTGTTGCTTGTACCAATCCAACTGATGCGATTGCCTGCTCTGTTGGCAACGTGTTACGGTAGACACTTCGAGCCGGTAACCTGCCATCTAAGATGCAACTGTCAGTTGGCTCCCAAACAAGCAACTTAACCACGCATCAGATTTCTGCTAAATATCACTAAGGTAGTATTTAAACTAAATCGAAAGCCATTTCGTACAACGAGGTTGTATTATAAACCTCAAAAATCATAGAACGCATAGCTAGTGTAAGCAAACGTTAAATCAACAAATTTCCATGTTTGCAAGCATAGTCTGCTTTCAATTCACAGCATAAGCAAAGGGAAATTTAAAACTAAATAGCTGTTGTAGGCAAATGGTTTACTTTTCAATATTTTCAGAGCCTGACAAATATATCATTTTGAAACCATAAGTGTTAGGAACTTTCATTATAAAAGTTGATACGAATATGACCCAACCATCCATGTAATCAAACGACTATGTGAGCTAACCGATACAATATACTAAACCTCATGACTAAATGAAGTTCAAATTCAAAACCATTAATTGCCATCCCTGCTCAATGAAAACTTTTGCATCGATGTCATGTACTATTTAAACCCCATATTTTCCCGGTTAGTCAAGCACTCTTGCAATTATGAATAATGTTTTCTATTAACTAGGCTAAACCCAACGGTTATAAGTATAATCTAGAAGTTCATATTGCATAAATTTTTGTTGGACAATATGTGCTTACAATGATGATTAATGTTTGTTACTACCTAGGCTAAACCCAACAGTGATAAGTTTAAGCTAGGAGTTGATATAAATTTTTATTGAATAAAACGATTTTACAATGGGACAACCCAGTACGCAGTCAGAGTTTTGTCTAAACCCTCCCAGAATGGTTAATTACCACTTTTGCCTGTTAATCTGCGCATCAACTTTTATAATGAAAGTTCCTAACACTTATGGTTTCAAAATGATATATTTGTCAGGCTCTGAAAATATTGAAAAGTAAACCATTTGCCTACAACAGCTATTTAGTTTTAAATTTCCCTTTGCTTATGCTGTGAATTGAAAGCAGACTATGCTTGCAAACATGGAAATTTGTTGATTTAACGTTTGCTTACACTAGCTATGCGTTCTATGATTTTTGAGGTTTATAATACAACCTCGTTGTACGAAATGGCTTTCGATTTAGTTTAAATACTACCTTAGTGATATTTAGCAGAAATCTGATGCGTGGTTAAGTTGCTTGTTTGGGAGCCAACTGACAGTTGCATCTTAGATGGCAGGTTACCGGCTCGAAGTGTCTACCGTAACACGTTGCCAACAGAGCAGGCAATCGCATCAGTTGGATTGGTACAAGCAACAAAAAGGGTGGTCATCCTAGCCCTAATCCAGCATACCTAATGCCAGACTCTAAAAAATGCGTTCCGCTAATTTACGTCCCAGGTGGGACGTGAGGATAATGCCGTATGTGTTGAGAATGACAGATCATCTGGGCACATGGTGCAAAGAAACGACAACCCATCTCTGTCTTTCTCCATTTGGTGGCATCACCTCTACAATGTAGTGTGTATTTACAATGCAATGTTTTTGTTTGACATTGTATGGTATAGTGTTGCGTTACAGGATTAGCTCACTTTTACAAAAAGCCCCTTACAGCTGTGCCCTGCATTCGCCAGTCAACCAGGTCTGAACAGAAGCACGGGTGCTCTGTATGTCAGTCAGACGCGGTCAACGCAGAAGCACGTGTGTCCTGCATTGTCGGCCAACATATGTTGACGCAGTGACACTATAAGGAGCAATCTATAAAAGATTGCAAGTCCTGTAAGGCAAGACTCTGCCATAAAATGTCTTTTCGGCCAGACTCAGCCTCTTCAACGTCGTCTTCGTCGTGTGGATCGAAACAAACTTTGATGCAAACTGAGACTGACAGTCTGCTTTTATAGTGCTCAAAACGCTCGGGGTGAATTTTTGAAATAAATTTTAATTTTAGCAAACTTCTGACCTATTTACAAAATTTTGTAAATTTTGAAGCAAAAGTTCCGTTAAAATTTTAATTTCACACTTGATTGTAACTTTTGATGCTAACGGCAAACTCAAAAATCGATTAAAAATACATTAGCTACGCTTGAGAGCGAAAACCTCGCTAATGACCATCTCAAAAATCGATTAAAATGATGGATCCTAATGGACTAAATTTTTGATTGACAAAATGGTCCTAATGACCAAGTCAAAAAGTCATTAAAATGACATTATGGTGATTTAATTGGGTTTGAGATGCTAAAGTCTAACTTAATGATCGATTAAAATACAATCATGGTGTTTAAAATTACCAATATATATTTTAAACCTAACATAGCAGAATTTAAATTTTGTTACCTTTATATCATTAACTATTACTGTTAGAATATATACCTTTTTGGCGTTTATTATTTAGTCTTCATTGTTAAAATTTAAATTAAATTTTGAGTTACAAAACGTTAGTAAATAATCTTACTTCATCGTGATTCAATTTTCAAATTAATATTTACCTAAAAACCTTATTAAAAAGGAAAGCTGATACAAATTTTACCTTTCCACAATGGTTACATTTGTAAGGAATTACTGCTAACTGCAGTCTACTGAGCGTTTTAGCATTTCTTAAATTTGTTAGTCTTGGTTAAGGTGCTATGATGCACTTTATTTTTGAATGCTACCGTATTTTCTCATTTTGCCAACATTTTACCGTATAGCTGCTAAATAGCCGTTTATTATGTTTATCGCTAACCTTTGATCTGTTATAACCGAATAGAACTGATTTACAACCAAATAAAGATATATACCATGTTGTTTATTACGTATTTCTCATAATTGTTATACTTTCACTTGCGAAAGTATAACTGCAATCGATATATATTTGATTGCATATGTTAACTGCACCCTTTTTTCTTTTCAATGTACTGCAGTGTTTTAATTCTAAACATTTAAAAATCACGTTTGTCTTATTATAAATATTACAATTTTGATTTCGACAATGCATGTGTTACTATGTAACGATATTCTACTTATTATTAAAAAAGTAAAGTTTATCAATGTCATTTGTTTAAAACACTTTGTTGCTCAACATTTCAGCCACAGGTTATAAAAAACGGTCACAAATTGCCTCAAAACTCGTTTGATATCATGCGTAATTACGTGCTTTCCTTTTGCTCAATATAAAAACAGCGAAGCCTTTTTACATGACACAGCACAGAAACTGATATTTCATTCCGCTGAATTACTATGTCATTGGTAGAGCATATGTAACAGTAGCGGTTGAATTTACTTGCATTCTGATTTCCGGGTCATCCCAATCATTAATCATTATTTTTCCTAAAAAAGTGACAGGTCATTAATCAAGTGGCCCAGAACCCCCCTTTTTCCTACTACTATTCTATCTAAATCTTTGATCCATCAATAATATCTATTATACAGCAAATGATTCAACACATATCCACATTAACCGTCATATCAACGAAGAAGGATTATTGTGCCCTCTTCACAAGAAATAACGCTAACACCACCGTTGTTGAGCTTTTGATGTTTGTTGGTAAGTTTGACGGTTTGCAGGTGGAGATCTTTATCAACTGGAAACATTGTTGATAATATGGTTAATTTAAAGCATCTGTTGTCGGTTTTCGGCACATTGATAGCAGCTTTCTACGTTCGAATTGCCTTTGGAAGAGACTTATAAGTAGACCCACGGTGTCCAACGTACTGAGCCAGAAATAGGTAAAAATGATCCACTTGTTTGACTATCCACCTCGAGCCGCGTTGAAAAGTATTAAAATTTTTTTTAATTCTTTTGAAAATTATCGACGTTTGATTACTGACTTTGATAAATTGAAGATTCGCTGTAGCTTACTTGAGAATTTATAGTGCTGGTGGCATTTGGATTCATATCTTTCTCAAATGTAATATGCATTCCAACGGACACATTGACACCATTTGATATTTGCAATGGTTACTTGATCATAGTTTCCACTTGACGTCTGTCGTGAAAAAGAAAATTATCTGATAACTCTCTAATCATACAGTAGTGTTTTGAATAACAGATGTATGTGTGTATTTATTATAGTATAGAGGTACCAAAGTGTATTATGTGTATGAACTATAACATACAGTTAATATATGTATAATCTATTATAAGAGGATCATTAGTAATCTGTAACCAACCTCTTTCGTAGTTCATTAATCATGACCTCGTTTGACCAGGGGTCATAAATCATTTTGGACAGGTCATTAATATTTATTTCCCTAAAAATTTGACAGGTCATTAATCGTCAGCGCCTGAATTTTGTCTAGTGCTCGCAAAAATTCTATCAGAAGATTTGGCGCCGTACATTAATCCCGCACAGTATATCATACTAATTTCCTATAGTCACTTTATATCGTATTTCATAATTACGTTGCGTTATTTACTGTTCATGTGTACCATATTTTAATGAACTTATCTGTTGAGAATAGTGAATTTTTAAAGGGTACTCGTATCTGGGAAGCCGATTGCCTTCAACATATATAAGAACTCTGTGGTTTTGTTATTCTAAATTCGATCGCGGTACGATCTATCACATGTGCGACAAAAAGTTCAAATTATTGCTGCAGCAGGGGAGGATTCAACTGAACAGTTATAATTTTATTGATTTTTATGTATCACAGCAACATATTCAAAATACATATCAATAACTATCATAGCAGCATATTCGAACAAATATCAATAACTATTATAGCAGCATATTCAAAATACATATCAATAACTATCGTAGCAGCATATTCAAAATACATATCAATAACTATCATAGCAGCATATTCGAACAAATATCAATAACTATCATAGCAGCATATTCAAAATACATATCAATAACTATCGTAGCAGAATATTCAAAATACATATCAATAACTATCATAGCAGCATATTCGAACAAATATCAATAACTATCATAACAGCATATTCAAAATACATATCAATAACTATCGTAGCAGCATATTCAAAATACATATCAATAACTATCATAGCAGCATATTCGAACAAATAACAATAACTATCATAGCAGCATATTCAAAATACATGTCAAAACTATTATAGCAGCATACTCGAAATACATATGAATAACTATCATAGCAGCATATTCGAACACATATCAATAACTATCATAGCAGCATATTCAAAATACATATCAATAACTATAATAGCAGCATATTCAAAATACATATCAATAACTATAATAGCAGCATGTTCAAAATACATATCAATAACTATCATAGCAGCATATTCAAAATACATTTTAATAACTATCATAGCAGCATATTCAAAACACATACCAATCACTATCATAGCAGTATATTCGAAATCCATATCAATAACTATCATAGCAGCATATTGAAAATGCATATCAATTAATATGCTGGAATTCGATTTCTTATATGCCACATTCTGATATTGTAAAAAGCGATCATGCATTGTTATTATAGTTTGACTTAGCTTACAAGAACACATTTTTCACTGCAATAATGAGCCGCACTCTTCATTCTTTGATAACTCGACATCATCTATGTTTGACGCACGATCAGTAAAGGTCACTGAAATATTATACTGGAATAATTAGTTTAAAACTCAAGTAATATATTCATTAGATTCTTTACTAGCTTCACATATTGAGCCATTTCATTTAATTCTTTACTAGCTTCACATATTGTGCCATTTCATTTAATTCTTTACTAGCTTCACATATTGTGCCATTTCATTTAATTCTTTACTAGGTTCACATATTGAGCTATTTCATTTAATTCTTTACTAGCTTCACATATTGAGCCATTTCATTTAATTCTTTACTAGCTTCACATATTGTGTCATTTAATTCTTTACTAGGTTCACATATTGAGCCATTTCATTTAATTCTTTACTAGCTTCACATATTGAGCCATTTCATTTAATTCTTTACTAGCTTCACATATTGAGCATTTCATTTAATTCTTTACTAGCTTCACATATTGAGCTATTTCACCGAAAACATGATTTTTACTACAATGGGTTATAATACATGTAACTATGTTTATTTTCATTGCAATACATATAACGCTTGACCTTATTAACGGATGTAACTAATTTTATAGTTATCATATAATACGAGCTTAAGTCTTTGCTTAAATCTCCCCTCGTTGCATAGCAGAGGTTGAACAGCCCTTCTTTTCAAGCAGATTGCCACCGAGTTTTGGTTCTTCCAGTTAAGCCTAAATTTGTTAGTTCATGACTTGATCAACTCGTTTCCATCTTTTAAAAAAATACTTTTTCAAGTAATTTATTTTATATAAATTAATTTGATATTTTTAAACGAATAATTTGGACTGTAGTTGGAATCTCGTTTCACGAAACACCCCGTGTATAAACGAACGCGATTAAGAGCGAAGTTCAGTAAATACGTTGCTCCTAAAGTAGAATGATAGTTTGGAAAAAGCAATTTTTTATCAAAAGCGCCTTTTGGATTGTAATGTATATTTGTTGTACATGTGTTTTTGAAAATAACATCATTTATACTTTAAGACATCAGAAAATTCCCTCTGAAATTAGATTTGAACCCATAATGTCACTGTGTTGTTGGCGAAATTTTATTAAACGTTTTTAAACTGGGTCCTAAATAAAAATTTAGCCTATTGCTTAAATATAATATATTTGCTGAAATGTATATACATATTTTTTGATTTGTATTCAAATTCAAATATTCATGGTGATATTTCAGATATACTATATATTACATCCGCCAAATATATATTAGGCACATTGTTCAATTTTATCACGTAGACAAGATAGTATGATTTTTCTATTATATTAAAATTATATATGCGCTAAAACATGTGGAATTTCTTGCCAGTCTGATTCTAAATCCATGTGAATGTTACATATGTAACTTCATGTTGCGGTTTACCAAGCGAGAATAAGCGACATGTTGACATACATACGTCAAGTAGCTGATCCATCAACGTAGCAAGGAAGGGAGGGATTCTGTAAACATTTGTTCATGCCAGTAAGCAAAAATTTCCTCAAACTGCTAATCATATATAGCTCCAATTACTATAAAGAGGTGAAATCTCTACGGCGGTCGTGTTTTAAAAATTTGGAAGACACTTTGATTTTATTCCACAAGCTCTACCTCCTCATCAAGACCATTGAGCTCACTGCGTCGTCAGACATCCAATGATACGTTGCTAAAATATCAATGTCCACTTTTTGCAAGACTCGACAAAGTTGACGGGCTAGTCAAATAACCCGCTTAAGAATTACCATGGTGATAGTAAAGTCTGGTGGTTCCAACGCGCGTAGGATCATATGATATTTGCTTCAGTTTTCGAATCATTGAATTGATGTCATAAACTATGCTAGCGATTTTTAGGCGCTGCAAAATGTTCATAGAAAACCTGCATTAAATCGTGTCTTTTAATATAATCTGGTTTCGCACAAATGTCGCAAACGAACTCATTTTTGGTCGTCGCCAATCGTCTATTTGATGTAGTCGTCGAAGTATCGTATGCGTTTAGCAGACCAGTTGAAGAATGAAGCTGTTTCTATGATCGATACAAAACAATTTCTTATTGCTTATGTTTTAGCGGACTTGGATATCGTCAGATTGAACGAATGTACTGCACAGTTGACGTCTATCGCATTTGGAAACTGTTCACGTATTTTCGAATGAACTCCACATAACTCTGCTCTCATCAACAATGCTCTATCATACCCTTGTCCAACCATATAGGTGAGATCAAGTCCGGCCATAGTTGTTAGCAAGGTCTTATCTGATAAAGGTATAAAGTTTGAGGCATTCTTCACGAATTTTCCAGTGAAACAAAACGAATGCATAGAGACAGTTCCTCTTGTTTCGAATTGACCATTGTTTCGCCGGTAATAACAGTGAAATTTAGCCTTTACAACGCCATCAAGAATCACTAAAGCAACATGATCTCCGCAGTTTAATCATATAATTTTGGGATATTTTGCTGATGAACGCAGCAAAGATACATTTTGAAGGTGCGACTATAGTTCGGTGTCTCCAGACTCTACGCGAAACTGCAACAGCGCTCGCAAATTGCCTTCATTTCGCTCAATGTCTGCAGGTTGATAAGCGTTCAGGTGCCCCTTATGGGCACATTGAAACATGCTGTGAAGACTAGACAAGAGTGCATTTGGTCAGAAATCGGTGAAAATTATTTAGGAGTTGTGGAAGTTGTGGTCAGTCGGTCATCTTCCAACCGCTGAATGGCGCGCGAAGAATTCTAACATTATTAGTTTGCTAAGATGGTACGGCCAAATTGCGAAGCCGGAGGAAATATTTTGTTTTTCCTTCATGAAGGCCCCACAGCCCCCCTGTATCCGCACCTACATATTTGGACCAAACAAATATTTGAAATTTCTAATTTCTAAGTAGGAATATATACAACGAAATTGGAGAGTAAAGACTTAAAGTGGCATACACTGTTGTACTAATTCCTATATTTAACGTTTTTCCTTTACAATATTTAACAATGTTTAAACACAAAATACGAAGATTCGACTGAATATTGTAGATTCGACTTTGGACATTTGGAGAGCTTAATTTGGACTAACAAAGCGAAATTGATAAAAATAAGGTCAATTCCTGCTATGGTTTTAGAGCACAACAGCCAGCAAACATTACTGTTCCCCAGTAACATATATGCTCATATGCCATACATGCTTACGCTTTGAGGTCTCAGGCAGGGTAGCCAAGGCAGGCAAAAGAGGGGAAGGTCATCTCAGGAAGGGGAGTAGAGGCAACGTGGGTGAGGCTCTCGGGGGCTGGAACGTGCTGAAAAATTTTGACGCCCTTTCGCTCCGCCTCCTGGACTCAATTTTACACAAATTTTTTGCCAATTTACTTCTGAAAATTTCTGCGCACCTTCAACTCGCGGGATCGGGTAAACCGGGGTTCGGGAAAGGGACGTGCGTATGACCACTCGGGGGGGTGGGGGTGTTGGATAGCCCGCTGAAGTGCTTCTTCGGCATGAATGGTATATACTGATGTTTAATATCATCAATTTTATTAAAATTAAAATATTCTACTAGTATAAATTAATGTTTGAATGTACCTATAATTAGCCGACAGTGTATATAAAAGACCATCAATCCAAATGTATTGTAAGGGCCATGGTTTTTCTCAAAAAAAACCCCACCCTTATATGCACGGTCAGCTTTCGTACTCGGTATTTGTCACTTTAACGACGCTCGCTTCAGTCATGTTTTGTGCCAGCACCGAGTCTATCAACTTAAAGAGTTTTTTCAGAAATTTACTGTTTACTGGGACTACGGGAAGCGATAGTAGCTTATTTTTAATGTCATGCTGTTTATAGTGCATCTGTGGTATTTTATTCCATAATGTCAACGGTCTGATCTTTAGCGCTGAGGCGAGGAATGTAGCCGTGTCGCTTGTCGGGGTGAAGCTCGTAACGAGCTGGGCAAAGTTTATTTACATCTACGCCGGTTTCCTTTGACAGTAAGCGTTTTGGGTCAAAAAGGGGTTGCACCCTGCCTTTGTTCGTTTCTTCTCGAGTCCTTTTCAATCGGCGAAGTATTAAGGTAAACTGTTCTCGTGCTCTCTTGCTCATTTAGTTACTCGGCCCATTACATTCGATTTTGGCTACGGCAAGGGTCAATGCCCTGTTTCGCTCGAAATTCAGCGTACGTATGCGTGTGATTGTTATATACATTTGCGATGCCCTGTGTTCTGTATTATAAGAAGTATTTTGTCTTTATTACACTTGCGTTGTCATTTTGTTGTGTAACGCACCATGAAGCAGTGCAAGGCGGTGTGTGTTGTCGACTAATCAAAATTTAACTTAAGTTCGATATTGCGCTCTATTTTAATATTTGCAGTATTGTATAACTGTAATGATTTATGGCCCCACGATCTGAAATTGCGGAATCAAAGTGTTATCAGTTTCGGTTACTGTTATTTACAGTTTTACAATTCACTATTTTATTGTCGTTCTAAAAACCGACCCGATAATTGCTGTAGTTCTGGCGTTATAAGTTTATTACGATATAGATTGCGATCTAGTTTTGGCGCCTCGTTACCTAAGTTGTCTTGCTTATATTTATTGTCTGGGAGTTGTAAAAATTTGTAGTAACCTGACCATATACGACCGCCTGCAAAAGTATAGGATGTTCTCAAAATAATTATAGGTTCGTGTTGCCTAATCATCATTGCTCGCGGATTGGTGGATTGTTTGTTAACATAGTACATTATAACTTTTGAAACAACTGGTTTCCCGATTTTGAATAGTGCGTACAACTGAGGTATAGTTATCGGATCCTTATCTGATTTTAAAGAAGAGGCGGAGCATACTCAATAATATCGTTTGCGTTGTTTGATCAAGACATCAGTTTGGCCTTGAGCGAGCGTCACGAGCAGGCGCATATTTCAACAAGTTTTATATTCCAATTTGCTTTTTGTTTTACATTGATTTTCGCTGTCTCTTCGGGGTCGCATCGGTGCGCGGTCTCGTGTTGGGCAGCGAAATCTGGTCGTCGTTTTCAACTTATGGTTTAAATTTACTTTCGGTTTTCGTTCGACTTGCGCTGCTCCAGCCTTCGCTCAGCCGCCAGAAATGATTCGTCTGGCCTGTGTTCCGACTTATTTTGGGCACAGGTAAGTGCTTCATTTTGTCATATTGTGTAGCTGGGTCTTACAGTTTTGTGCTTTTTTGGTCGTAGTAGCGAGTAGGTTTCGGATGGCTTTTTCACGTTTTCTTGGTTATCATAGCCATAATTTTGAGGCGGTGTTGAGCTACGGTACGAGCTCCGCGGTCTAAGCTCTTGGCATTAGTACAATTATTGCAACAAATAAGGCATACCGTACAGGTTCTGGACCCGAAAAATCAGCGTGTGCATCGCCGCTTTCAAGTAGCTGATGTCACGCTAATTGCACGCCTAGTTACCTAAACTGGCTCCATTAACCGGGAAAACAGGTTTGAAGGGATCTATAAATAATCTAAAAACGATAGACAGAAATCAAGCCTTTCCGCTAATCCAGCTGAACTAGGGCAATCTGGCACCTTCACATCCGAAGGCAGCCCAGCCTGAGTCATTTTATAGGTCTCTTTAACTGCGCGACAAGGGATCGTAAACAATCCTTCGCTAAAGTTACACCAATTTCCGCGAATGCGCGGTTTAGGAGGAGTAGCACATTGAAAATCGATACTGAGGTTTGCGTCATGGAATCTAAAGCCAAAACTATTGTTCTTGTAATCGTTGATAACCAGACACAGTAATCTTGCTGTGACTTGTAATGTATCATAGTTTGTATCCATTAAAGTTGTGCTTATGCGTAGCGTAGTCCACTCATTTCTAGTAAAATCACTGATTCACTTAAGTCTCTGTGTTATTTTGGCGGTGCGCAGGAGCCGACGGATGGCCCTGGAACACTGGTGTACCATATTAGGTGAATACAGTCCAAGTTACGCCAACTTTAGACAGTCGTCATACGGTTTTGTGTTAAGAAATATAAACTAATCTTTTCTCAACTTCTTCCTTGAAGGCGTTCTGCAGTTAATCGTGTGTTATCTTGCGGGAGCACAAAACCATCCACACCTCACACTGATCATATAACATGGCGTTGAAGCCCGGCGTCCGCATATGAGGCAGCAGGATAGTTAGCTCATCGCAACTCCACCTCTGCGTGGTATAGTAGCTAAGGCTGCTTCTACGAATCAATATTACCGATCTTAGCGTGACATTGTGCGTAGTTGGAGCCCGGTTTCGGTGAATTGTTGATCCCGGGCAAGCGTGCGCGTCTTGTTAACTTATAAATCGGAGCAAACTTAGGCCGATACAGTAGAAATATGTCGATCCCTAACGCAACTCCCGCTCAGAATTTAAACTGACTCCGGAGGTATCCTTCGTCTTGCTGTCGGATAGGGATTGGGAGGCCTGAATCCCTAATAAACGCGGTCGGCGTAGCTACTGGGTTGCTAAGAGCCCTGCTAAAAGGGCGGACCATTCTACTGGTCCCGCTAGCGAAGAGGGCTCGCATTCCCAGCCGTGTCTTCAGCAATTGATAATCTAAGACAGTTCGCCACATAAGCAGGTTAGACACGCACCGACCACAAGTTGAATGATATCAGTTGCCACTGTAGTTGTTGCCTGACATTAAAACATACATCCAGTTTGTGCAAATTTTCAATAAAAGGTTGAAACCTGATACCGTGGGAAAATCATTGTGGACCACATTTACAAACACAGATCACAGACAAAGATAAAAACCCTATAGCACATTTAATACAAATGCACGATTTGTAAGCTACGGCATCGGTCAGCAAATGAATATACATCCATGACTCTGCGCAGGGATTTATTAATGGAAAAGAACCGGAATGTAAGTGGCTGCGTCTTAGGAATCGACTGGTCGCCCGGGGTCGACGAGTTAACAAACTCAAATGAGTGGCATAGGACAACTGCCCATTTCAGGCCACCGGTCTCGAACGGGACAGTTATGCCAAGAACGGACCTCACCATGCTTTTAGACACGTGAGCCATTACATCGGACCCCACCTTTGAACACTGGGGTTTGGGAGGGGGTGGGTCATCTTACTTCCTCGGGGGTGCTAAATCGGTAGGTAATCGAGGGGCTTAACGTAGGCGCCAGTGGTCCGGGTACGCTGCCCTAAGGAGTAGATTGTACAAGCTACTCGTCTACTCGTCTCGTTACAGTTTAAACAAAACGTCACTTTGCAGTGGTAAACAAAATTTTTACGCTAATTTTTCCGATATTTTATGGTATGTTCAGGCAGGTTTTGAGCAGTTTCCTTCCTAATTTCTTTAAATAAATTCCGACTATGAATATTAATCCTTTCATGCCGGAATTAAATTGTGTATCGTGCAATGTTTGAAAAACTCAAGCCCCCTGGGATCGAACTCGGAACGTACGGGTGAAACTTGCGTACGCAAACCATTGAGCTATCTGGGAGCTGTTGCTCGGTTCCTTAAGGAACCTCACAACGTGTACGAATAACAACGCACGTTCAAACGCACGACATACGACAAACTCAGTAAACGCAACGATTCGCAACGCGCGTTAGGTCCATATGGACCTAGCCGGCATGAAAGGATTAGTTATGTGATAGACTAATTTTTATTTAATATAATAGGCAACTGAGACGCAAGGTTCTTTCAAACACTTCAAAAATTGAAGATACCGGCAAAAGATGGCACGGCGATCGTTTAAATTGGTTTCATTATAACAGTTAATATTTTCATGCTAGTGAGTAAAAAGAATATGGGGACAGGCCCTCACTAACACCAACCTTGCGATGCCCCTGCTGCAATGCAAATGCAAAACCAGAAATAACGAATTCACTTTTGTGCAAAACTTTACGCATTAATCCTTTTGGTGGGTAGTATTACGAGAATTAAGACATGTTTGGAACTTAATATTATACTTTTTCCAACTGTACATATATATAATCAATTTTATGCAGTAGCCTGTTCAACAGGATCCGACAATTTAATGCACATGCCTACGTTTTACCTTAGGTCCAAAAAAATCAATTGGAATGCTACTAAATACCAGAAACATGATCTGAATCTTGGTAATTGTAATTAGCATCTTTAGATTTATCGCTACCATGAATAAGCGTAGTCGTCGTCATTCTGGGCATTATCATCGTCATCAGTGACATCATTGTTCGCTTCAACGTCGTCATCCGTTTTTATACATAGCAATCGATGTTTGTTACGTCAATATATTTCGGTGGCAATCAAGCAACTATTAGTTTTCCCAATTTCACAAAAATAGTTTATGTCAATTTCTGCAGTTTCCTAAATTTTGATTAAATTTTCATCAATTTTTTTAAATTCCCAAATTTTATTGAGAGCAGAGTGCTGTTATACCGTTTTGTGACATTGTCGCCGAACCCGCAAACTCTGAAATCATAACAGTTGGTTGAATGTATGTCTGCTGTTCGAGTAAGCGTCTATTGATTTTACGTTTGGGTACTTTTGAGCGAGACGGGCTTAGTTTTCTAAGAAAACTGACAGGAGTGTTCCAACACGCAACCTTGTGTTTTGAGACGTGCGTCAAAAACCACACAGCTTCACGGTCGCATAATATTGTATTTGTGTTTAATCGCATGAATTAGACCTACCACTGCTCCATTAATCCAAACTCGGGCAAATACTACACCATATTTGAATGAAGAACGTGACCCCATGGACTGGGTTCCAGTTCTTCATTCAACCGTTTCTATGTTGCCTAAAATAAGCTAATTTAGTACGTTGTGTTGAAAGCTAACTATAGAGATGTTTCTAAAACATCATATATGTGGATGCGCTTGTCGTGGAGCCGTCTGTTAAAGCTAATCTAAAGCATAGACACATTGAGACCCCACGCTGGCAAGAAATTAGGTATCCACTCCACTTTCGTACAGTATCAATTTGATAATTAAGTAAATTTAGATATGATTACACGAGCGAAAAGTTTCGAATATATTGACAAATATTGAAGTAAGCTTGGAAAAAATAAGTAAAATTGATGAAAATTTAATCAAAAATTAGGAAACTGCAGAAATTGACATAACTATTTTTGTGAAATTGGGAAAACTAATAGTTGCTTGATTGCCACCGAAATATATTTAGAACAAACATCGATTGCTATGTATACAACGGATGACGACGTTGAAGCGAACAATGACGTCACTGATGACGATGATAATACCCAGAATGACGACGACTACGTTATTCATGGTAGCGATAAATCTAAAGATGCTAATTACAATTACCAAGATTCAGATCATGTTTCTGTATTTAGTAGCATTCCAATTGATTTTTTGGACCTAAGGTAAAACGTAGGCATGTGCATTAAATTGTCGGATCCTGTTGAACAGGCTACTGCATAAAATTGATTATATATATGTACAGTTGGAAAAATATAATTTAAGTTCCAAACATGTCTTAATCTCGTAATACTACCCACCAAAAGGATTAATGTAAAGTTTTGCACAAGTGAATTCGTTATCTCTGGTTTTGCATTTGCATTGCAGCAGGGGCATCGCAAGGTTGGTGTTAGTGAGGGCCTGTCCCCTTATTTTTTACTCACTAGCATGAAAATATTAACTGTTATAATGAAACCAATTTAAACGATCGCCGTGCTATTTTTTGCCGGTATCTTCAATTTTTGAAGTGTTTGAAAGAACCTTGCGTCTCAGTTGCCTATTATATTAAATAAAAATTAGTCTATCACATAACTAATCCTTTCATGCCGGCTAGGTCCATATGGACCTAACGCGCGTTGCGAATCGTTGCGTTTACTGAGTATGTCGTATGTCGTGCGTTTGAACGTGCGTTGTTGTTCGTTCACGTTGTGAGGTTCCTTAAGGAACCGAGCAACAGCACCCAGATAGCTCAATGGTTTGCGTACGCAAGTTTCACCCGTACGTTCTGAGTTCGATCCCGGGGGCTTGAGTTTGTAAAACATTGGACATACAAAAATTAATTCCGGCTATTGAAAGGATTAATATTCATAATCGGAATTTATTTTTAAAGAAATTAGGAAGGAAACTGCTCAAAACCTGCCTGAACATACCATAAAATATCGGAAAAATTAGCGTAAAAAATTTTGTTTACCACTGCAAAGTGACGTTTTGTTTAAACTGTTGAAACGGAGCGAGTAGACGAGTGGCTTGTACAATCTACTCCAGCAGCGTACCCGGACCACTGGCGCCTACGTTAAGCCCCTCGATTACCTACCGATTTAGCACCCCCGGGGGAAGTCCAATGACCACCCCTCCCAAACCCCAGTGTTAGAAGGTGGGGTCCAATGACGTAATGGCTCACGTGTCTAAAAGCGTGGTGAAGTCAGTTCTTGGCATAGCTGTTACCGTTCGAGACCGGGTCGCCTAAATTGGGCAGTTGTTCTATGCCCCACTCATTTCATTTTGTTTAACTAGCTGACCCCGGCGACCAGTCGATTCCTAAGACGCAGCCACTTACATTCCGGTTCTTTTCCATTTAATAAATCCCTGCGCAGAGTCATGGATGTATATTCATTTATGACCAATGCCGTAGCTTACAAATCGTGCATTTGTATTAAATGTATTATAGGGTTTTTATCTTGTCTATGAGTTATATCTTTGTAAATGTGGTCCACAATGATTTTCCCACGGTATCAGGTTTCAACCTTTTATTGAAAATTTGCACAAACTGGATGTATGTTTTAATGTCAGGCAACAACTACAGTGGCAACTGATATCATTAAACTTATAGTAGGTGCGTGTCTAACCTGCTTATGTGGCGAACTGTATTACCGATTACTCAATTGCTAAAGACACGGCTGGGAATGCGAGCCCTCTTCGCTAGCGGGACCAGTCAATGGTCCGCCCTTTTACGCAGGGCTCTTAGCAACCCAGTAGCTACGCCGACCGCGTTTATTAGGGATTCAGGCCTCTCCAATCCCTATCCGACAGCAAGACGAAGGATACCTCCGGAGTCAGTTTAAATTCTGAGCGGGAGTCGTTCAGGATGACGTATTTACTGTATCGGCCTAAGTTTGCTCCGATTTATCATTAACAACGCGCACGCTTGCCCGGGATCAACAATTCACCGAAA
>JASANE010019543.1:0-14468 GCA_030248225.1 Trileptium ribeirensis
ATTTTTGTCGTTCCCACCTTAACGACAATAAAATGTCGGTATTCAATTTTTTTTCGCGTATGCTAATCAATATAAAAATTGTGTGAAGGTAATTGGGTCATTGGTTTTGTCATGACGTTATTTATATAAATTGATGTCTTTGAAAACTTCTGTCGACGTCGTATTGCGAACGTCTGTAAAAGTTCAAATGAATTAACAACGATTTTCCCACAAAATCCATCTGTACGACATTATAAACGCATGTATTTTAATGCGACTCGGTTCGTTGGTCACATTCGGCCCAAAATGTCGTAGCGGAGTCAGAATATGTCCCGGCCGGGTCGGGACTTGTCACAGAGCCGACTCGGTTCGTCGGTCACGTTTGGCCCAAAATGTCGTAGCGGAGTCAGAATATGTCCCGGCCGGGTCGGGACTTGTCACAGAGCCGACTCGATTCGTCGGTCACGTTTGGCCCAAAATGTCGTAGCGAGTCAGATATGTCCCGGCCGGGTCGGGACTTCACAGAGCCGACTCGGTTCGTAGGTCACGTTTGGCCCTAAATGTAGTAGCGGAGTCAGAATATGTCCCGGCCGGGTCTGGCATTGTCACAGAGCCGACTCGGTTCGTCGGTCACGTTTGGCCCAAAATGTCGTAGCGGAGTCAGAATATGTCCCGGCCGGGTCGGGACTTGTCACAGAGCCGACTCGGTTCGTCGGTCACGTTTGGCCCAAAATGTCGTAGCGGAGTCAGAATATGTCCCGGCCGGGTCGGGACTTGTCACAGAGCCGACTCGGTTCGTCGGTCACGTTTGGCCCAAAATGTCGTAGCGGAGTCAGAATATGTCCCGGCCGGGTCGGACTTGTCACAGAGCCGACTCGGTTCGTCGGTCACGCTTGGCCGAAAATGTCGTAGCGGAGTACAGAATAGTCCCGGCCGGGTCGGGACTTGTCACAGAGCCGACTCGGTTCGTCGGTCACGTTTGGCCCAAAATGTCGTAGCGGAGTCAGAATATGTCCCGGCCGGGTCGGGACTTGTCACAGAGCCGACTCGGTTCGTCGGTCACGTTTGGCCCAAAATGTCGTAGCGGAGTCAGAATATGTCCCGGCCGGGTCGGGACTTGTCACAGAGCCGACTCGGTTCGTCGGTCACGTTTGGCCCAAAATGTCGTAGCGGAGTCAGAATATGTCCCGGCCGGGTCGGGACTTGTCACAGAGCCGACTCGGTTCGTCGGTCACGTTTGGCCCAAAATGTCGCCGCATATTATGTTCTCTCTGCGTACAGTACAAAATTTTGTATAATTCCACCGTAAGCTTTGGTCGACCCAGCTATGATCAATGGGAATGTTAGTGTAATACATATGCCATACACATAACTACAGCACAAAAGATATTTGAACTTAAACACAATTTTTTAAATAATTTGTTACTGTTTTCATATCTCAGGGCTAAACTATGGACTACTGCACTAAATGGTCTTTGATATAACTTCGTAAGAATGGTACAGAATATTTTTTTGAAAAACTTAATAGCCCACAACAACAGGGTTACCGGGGTACTATATATTCAAAAAATGAGATGTGGCGGAACACCTTAAGTTTTTGAACGAATGTATGTTATGGTTGTAACACTCAGCTTAGACATTAAAATGACTGTGTTTAATATCATAGTGTATAAATGATATTAAGCGAGGAATATTAATGGGAGAAAAATAATCAACAGGATGATCTATCTTGAATTTCTCAATTTTCAGTTAATGAATAGTTTGCCGCGTCGTCACTTTTAGGAGTGTGGCGTTTCGTAATACATGTAGTACCTATCAAATGTCAAAGATTCATATGTTTTATCTTAAAATTAGTAGCTTAAAAATTTAGTATATCTGTCCAAAATTAGTGAAGAAACCCCAGAAATTTAATGATTGTACAGCTAAATTTCAACTGTGAAACGTGGCAAATTTTTTGTACTGGAGCGTTCTGCTAACTGTGAGTTAAAAGTTCCCTAAGACCCAAGCTACTCTAGAATTATGAATTATCTTAATATCTGAATTAAAAAAACATTATACTAGAAATGTGAAGTTTGACAAAGACAGTGGGCCATTGTATATAATTACGGCGGTCCGAACACAACTGTAATGCGCTAGCTACATAACCGCAACAATATTTAATGCAATAAAATACTAGCATTTGGTTTATAGTAATTCCAATAAGTTAAGTATTTCGGTAAGACCTCAGCTATTTTTCAGTCTCTAGCTTTCGGTCTACGGTCCGACAATATCGGGTATCACTTTGGTAGCCACGATAAACGTTTCCTTAGTTTTTGGACAGTCTTAAAGTCTTCGAATCTTCCGAAAAACTGGACAATGGACCCGCTTTAAGGGGTTAAAGCCTAGAATATGTTCAAACGTTTTCTCGCATAGTAAAATAGCGCAAGATAAATGACTACAATATTTTTCTTGTGGCGATAAAATACCTATAATTTCCTAAAGAATCCATACTATATAAAGGTCAATTGCCCTGAAAATCTCTAAAAAACGTTGTTCGTATAATATTTCTAGAGATGCTTCCAATTTAAAGATAAGTATCAATAAAAATTTAATTTGGATCACTGGGACAACATAAATACACCTAACTCTAAACTGGGAAAATCTTTAGTTTAAAATATTTATAATTATTTTAATACATTATTTTAATAAATACACCTAACTCTAAACTGGGAAAATCTTTAGTTTAAAATATTTATATTATTTTAATACATTATTTTAATATTATTTTTATATACACCTAACTCTAAACTGGAAAATCTTTAGTTTTATTTTAATATGTATTTTATTTTATTATATTATTTTATATATTATTAAATATATTATTTTTATTATTATTTCATACTTATATATTATTTTTATATTATTTTAATATATTATTTTTATGTTATTTTAATATATTATTTTTATATTATTTTAATATATTATTTTTATGTTATTTTAATATATTATTTTTATATTATTTTAATATATTATTTTTATGTTATTTTAATATATTATTTTTATATTATTTTAATATATATTATTTTTATATTATTTATTATATATTATTTTTATTTATTTATATAATATTTTTATATTATTTTTATATATTATTTTTATATTATTTTATTATATTATTTTTATATTATTCCAGGATATGATATATATATTATTTTTTTATATTATTTATTTATATATTATTTTTATATATTATTATATTATTTATTATTTATATATTATTTTTCATACATTTATATATTATTTTTTATATATTATTATATTAATTATTATTTATTATATTATTTATATATTATTTTTCATACATTTATATATTATTTTTATATATTATTATATATTATTTTATTATTATTGTATTATTTATATATTCAAGATATGTGTTATTTTAATTATTTTTTATATTTATTATTTTTATATTATAATTATAATATTATTTATTATTATATTATTTATAATATTTAGCTTTTGATTTTTATTTATTTTTTGTATATATATTTTAATATATTTGAAGAGCTATATTTATTATATTTATTATATTAATTATTATTTATTATTTTATATTTATTATTTATATATTATTTATAATATATTTATAATTTATATATTTATATATTATTTATATAATTTATATATTTATAATATTTATATATTATTTTTTCATATATTTATATATTATTTTATATATATTATTATTTTTTTATATTATTTTTTATTATTATGTATTATTTTTATATATAACTAATATATACTAAGATTATATTTCATATAATATATTTATAATTTATATATTTATATATTATTTATATAATTTATATATTATTTTTTATATATTATTATATTATTTATTATTTATATATTATTTATATAATAAAATGAAAAAAAAGAAATTAGAAAAATATTTAAAATTAAAAAAAAACCCAGTTAACCCCAATTCTCAACGCCCCGGCTTTTATAAATAAATGATATTTATGAAATAAGACAATTTTCGTTTCAAATAGCTTGTTTTCATATTTTTTAGCGTTTTGACAATTTCTAGTGTAGCACTCATGTTGTGAAACAACAGTTTGAGTGAAGTAGAAAGTGTGAACACACGTATCTTGTAAGTGAAATATAAAAGTTCTTAACTGAAATTGTTAGTTTAAAACTATTTTATGACCTCAGTCGTTAAGACGTCATTTATAATTACTCACGCTACCATTTTGCGGCTTCGATTATAACGTTAATTTTAAATTCAGAAATCACGCTTTGTTCAAATGTTTTAGAATACTTGTGAATATTTTAACGATTATGGTTTTTTTGTAACTGTACGAGCACTAATTATAATAACTATAGCTAAATACTCGGCTGTTGTAATTGAAATAGTTTACGAGGTCGACCAACACTTCACCGTTCAGCATATTAAAGGTAAAGACTTATCAGATTTGGACGTGATTACTTATGCTGTTATTAGGTGACGACACGGGGTACAATCATAAAACATGAAAAAGAATAGAGCATGCCATTTGGAACTAGCTATGTAATTAATAGTTGCTTTAGTTAAAATTTAGACAGTAATTAAACCGTATTCTCATAAATTCTAACATATGTAACAGTGTGTATGTCAAAGCGGCGGACTAATTAAGTTTTGCTTGAGATGTTACGTTTGTTCGTGCGTTGATATTGTATCCTTTTGTAAGATAATAGGTTCATTAGGAGCAACAGCTCTTAAATAGTGTAGTGGCTCACATCAAAACGATGCAGAAGTCCACAGTCTTTTTAACATTGTACCAAATACACATTAAATCATTCGGGAAAAGATTAATAAAGCACGTTTTTGATATTGAAGTATACGTGTGGGTTGATTGATGCCTGTAGAAAGACTCAACGACATACACATTCGGCATTTATAAAGCATTCTTCGATAATAACAGATAATGCAGCAATTACGATAATATAACAGAAGGCGTAAATTTATAAATTAATCTACTTTATCTAAATTATCTAATATTTAATACTCAATTATTGTTACTTTATAAAATTATTAACTATTACTTTACTTAATTATTAATATGAATTATTTAATACTTTAACCAAAATTTAGGTTAAATAAGCAATATTTCATGAACGCATGTGGGTGGTGTAGTTAACAACTAGTGACGATAATATCCATACCCTGTTCACTAGACGAGTTAATAAAGTGTGATCATCTTTATTTTAGGCCAAAATTTTTGCAAATTCCAACCGTAAATAAGTCGATAAATCTATGAACAGCGGATTTGATTGGTCTTAGTAGAATCATATTATCTTACTAACTAGGTAGACTACAAATTGAATTCATCTGATTTCTAAATTTTGCGTGGGTCAAGGTTTAATGATGTTGATTTCCAGTACGTAATTGGGTAAAATTTCACTGATATGTATAACTTGGTGATCAACTTTTCAAATGATCATCAATGTCCATGTGACCTGAGCAGGTATATTGATAATTCCCATTTTCCGTGGGGCTTTTCGTGCATTAAATTCGAGAAAGTGCATATTTTTGCAATAAATCCGCAGCATTTATACAGAATAAACGAATAAAATCCATGTTAGTATTTTGCAGCAAAAATAAAAACTCATAGTTATGCCTTTTACTACCTTTTGCCGTAATCCCCTAGTTGTGCCTTTCACTACTTTGTGCTCTAGAAGGTTAAAATGAAGAGTCCGACGGTCCAAAAATATAATTCCCTAGTAATGCCTTTTGCAATAGAAGATGGAGGCGCCAACGGGCCAAAAATATAGTCCCCTAGTTGTGTCTTACTTCTTTGTGCTATAGAAGGTTACGTTACAAAATTATAATCCCCTAGTTATGCCAATACTACCTTTTGCCATAGCATATGAAGACGCCGACGGTCCAAAAATATAATCCCTTTAGTTGTTCTTTTTATAACTTTGTGTTACAGAAGGTTAATATGAAGACCCTTACGGTCAAATAATATAATCCCCTAGTTGTGTATTTTACTACTTTGTGCTCTAGAAGGTTAAAATGAAGAGTCCGACGGTCCAAAAATATAATCCCCTAGTTATGACTTTTTCTACCTTTTGCCATAGAATATGAAGACGCCGATGGGCCAAAAAATGTACCAAAAATATAATCCCCAAGTTGTATCTTTTACTACTTCGTGCCATAAAAGATGAAGAGGAAGACGCCGACGGTCCAAAATATAGTCTCCTAGTTGTTCTTTTTATCACTTTTTGTTACAGAAGGTTAAGCTGAAGACCCCGACGGTCCAAAAATATAATCCCCTAGTTGTGTATTTTACTACTTTGTGCTCTAGAAGGTTAAAATGAAGAGTCCGACGGTCCAAAAATATAATTCCCTAGTTATGACTTTTACTTCCTTTTGCCCTAGAATATGAAGACGCCGATGGGCCAAAAAATGTACCAAAAATATAATCCCCAAGTTGTATCTTTTACTACTTCGTGCCATAAAAGATGAAGACGAAGACGCCGACGGTCCAAAATATAGTCTCCTAGTTGTTCTTTTTATCACTTTTTGTTACAGAAGGTTAAGCTGAAGACCCCGACGGTCCAAAAGATGGAAGCAGAAAGCACAAAAAACGACAGAGAAGGCGCCGGCAAGCCCCCCCCCCCCCGCCCCCCAAAACCCCACCAAAAAAACCCAATATAATCCCCTAGTTGTGTATTTTACTACTTTGTGCTCTAGAAGGTTAAAATGAAGAGTCCGACGGTCCAAAAATATAATTCCCTAGTTATGACTTTTACTTCCTTTTGCCCTAGAATATGAAGACGCCGATGGGCCAAAAAATGTACCAAAAATATAATCCCCAAGTTGTATCTTTTACTACTTCGTGCCATAAAAGATGAAGACGAAGACGCCGACGGTCCAAAATATAGTCTCCTAGTTGTTCTTTTTATCACTTTTTGTTACAGAAGGTTAAGCTGAAGACCCCGACGGTCCAAAAATATAATCCCCTAGTTGTGTATTTTACTACTTTGTGCTCTAGAAGGTTAAAATGAAGAGTCCGACGGTCCAAAAATATAATTCCCTAGTTATGACTTTTACTTCCTTTTGCCCTAGAATATGAAGACGCGGATGGGCCAAAAATATACCAAAAAATATAATCCCGTAGTTCTATCTTTTACTACTTCGTGCCATAAAAGATGAAGAGGAAGACGCCGACGGTCCAAAATATAGTCTCCTAGTCTCCTAGGCTTGCCTGGATGTTTGCATTCAAATGGCGGCAAGCGCAGACCACGGATTATCGCGGAAATAAAAAACCCTACTACGCCGTGACAAGCAGAGTCCGGACTAACCTTTAGTTGCGTGGAAAGGACGTTATGCTTCTCAGAGAACAGCGTTCGAAAATAGCCAACCGACAACCCTCTCTAAACGATTATTCGGCGACGGTGGTTTAGAAGACGACCGCACTCATATTAATTCTGGCAACGTCTGATGCACGACATCGAACGGAACCCCAGACCGCGATTAGGAAATAAAAGGGGCAAGAAGGTATGGATACAGGCAAAGAAAATAAAGGACAGCTAACGGCGCAAAATCAGGAGAAGGAGAAACAGGCGCCAAGCAACGGCGAACCGAAGACAACTAATATGGAACGATCAAGTGGCAAAGAAAACGAAGGTGATAACGTGGAACGTACAAGGCGCTTCTATCCGAAAGAGCAATCGACAACGAATGACGCAAGTCCTGCGGCACATGAATCAGTGGGACGTTGAGATCGCTCTAATCACGGACCTGACAGCCATAGACGACGGCATTACATGGATTGAACAGCACAACGAGATTTTCGCTTTAATCCACTCGCGCAAAGTACGAATATTACCACGAGGCGCCTGGGCGAACCACTGGTCTGTTCAAGGGGAAAAAGATGGATTAGCGAAAGGGTCGTAGCAGTGACTGTTGACAACCATAGGTTAGTCTCGTGCTACCAACCGATATGGGGCACGCGGGTGGATGAGTTCCAGTTCTACAAAAGTAACCTAGAAGACCAAGTCGCGATGACCAGCAAAAAAGAATGGCTAATTATAGGAGGCCATCTCAACAGCTATGTCGGCAAAGGATCGACGAGGCCACATTGCGAAAAAGTAGCTGGAGCTTATGGCATCGGCTCACAAAATGAAGCTGGCAGAGATTGCCTGGGATGGTGTGAAACGAACGGATTATTATACTGCAATTCTTTCTTCAACAGTGGAGCCAGGGGGACTAGGTTCAACCGGACTTTGAGAAAATGGTATGAGTTGGCAAACAGAGTCAAAGACCCCAACTATGGCAAAAGGTCAAGACGCTAAAGGAAGACGCAGTGTCAGATCACCGACCGAAGCTAGCTATACTGCGAACAAAGAAGAAACCACACATACAACAAAATACAACAACCGAGAAAAAACATACTGGACGAGATGTTCCACGACCCAACGGTGAAGCATAGCTTCCAACAACAATGCGATCAAAGGTTGGACAGTAACCCACACCCAACGTGCTTACGAACAGCTTAGCACAAAGATTCCGAAGATAGCGGAAGACGTGTTTGGAACTGCAGCGGCACACAGCCTTGCCCCATGGCAAATTGGAAACGAAGGAGCGATCAATGAAAGCAGAAACAGACTAAACCAAGCATGCCGAAACCTAAAAAAACAGGTGAAGCAATAAGAACTGCACGAAGCTTGGGACGAGACGACATTTCTTCGAGCAGCAGAATCTGCAGCCAGTTAAGCGAGAAAAAGAGCCAAAAAGAGTCATAAACGCTTGATGAAAGAACTTGAAGGAGCCTGGTGGAACACTTTAATAAACGAATTCGTAGAAGCCGAAAGAAAGGTGACAGTCGTACGGTCTACCGTAACTTGAGAAAGCTAGGCCTTCGGGGAGCAGATACATTGCCTAGAGCTGAAGCGTTCACACCAGACGAATTCAAGATCCACTTCAAAAAAGTATCAGCAGAGCGTCACGAAAATGACGAAGCAATGTTCAAGCGTACCGTAGAGCGAATTCCTGTAATCAACTCTAGAAAAAGCAGAGCTGCAGCCGAGAAACTCGAAAAACCACTTAATCTAAAGGCGTGTTCACACGCTCAAGCTTTTTGCTCAAATTTTGATCAAAATTTGAGCTCACAATTTAATCAAATTTTGATCAAAATTTGAAAGCAACTTTTTTGTATTTTTTGCAAGTTTGAATGTGTGAACACAGCTCAAACATTTCATGAATGTTCCTGTAATATTCTGAATGCAACAAACAGGATCTAAGTTGCAATTTTGTACCTTAAACTGTGTAATAAAATTTTTTTGGTCTTTCCACACTAGTTTACAAAACCGGATTACTCGTAAGGCAAACGAGGCACATGACTCGAGGCTGAGGCAGGCCACTTTCGCTCAAGTGGCTCTGCGAAATGAGTCAACGAAGCAAAGTTTAGTATGAAAAAACTTTGCTTGGCTATGCGGGGATTGGGATTATTAGATGGACGATTTAAGAAAATTTGAGTTATGAATATTATTTGATTATACGTATCAGAAATATTTGATTATGTTAGTTATTTAAAATTGCCTGGGAGTAATTTAAAAATACCTGTGGGTAATTTTGTCCTACCTGCACCTAGGTTTTTTAGGCGCGGGTAATTTTGTCCCTGCACCTAGGCTTTTTAGCCGCGGGTAATTTTGTCCATGCACCTAGGTTTTTAGCCGCGGGTAATTTTGTCCCTGCACCTAAGTTTTTTAGCCGCGGGTAATTTTGTCTCTGCACCTAGATTTTTAGCCGCGGGTAATTTTGTCCCTGCACCTAGGTTTTTTAGCCACTGGTAATTTTGTCCCTGCACCTAGGCTTTTTAGCCGCGGGTAATTTTGTTCCTGCAGCTAGGTTTTTAGCCGCGGGTAATTTTATCCCTGCACCTAGGTTTTTTTAGCCGCGGGTAATTTTGCCTCACTTGCAGGTAATGTTTTTAACTGCGACTAAATTTTACTCTGCCTGCACGTATTTTTTACCTGCGGATAATATACATTTACTTGCGAGGAAAGGGTTTTACTCGCAGGTAAGAGTAATATTTGTAGCATTCTAAAATATGAGTTGGGCTATATTTTAATTTCTTTCTAGGATACGAGTAGGCATTTACCCTACCCTGCTATTTGGTGGGGCAGCTTAAATTACTGCCACCAAGAGTGCTTTAGGGAAGAGTATGACACTTCCCTGCACTCACATGTTAGCCCGTGTTTGATAACGCGGGCGTTTTCGGCCTGACCCCCCCGCGCCCAATTTCTGGGGGGTCGAGATGACCCGACCCCTCAGTTTCTGGGGGCGTAGCTCGGCCCCAGTTTTTTGTGGGATCGGTCGGACTCCCCCAATTTCTGGGGGGGGGGGTCGGTCAGGACCACTAAAAAACTGGGGGGTTCGGGTTAAAGCAGCTGCTTACGGAAATTGGGAGGAGGTCCGACCAACCCCCCCCAAAAAAACTGGGGGGGGGGGGCAGGCCGAAAACGCCCGTGTCGTCAAACACGGGTTTATATGTGAGTGCAGGGCAGTGTCATACTCTTCCCTAATGCACTCTTGCTGCCACCGGTTTTTATATTGTATTTATTTTTCATTTGGTTTGACGTTTGAATAAAAATAGTTTTGCCATTTCTTATTCGGTATTTGGAAAAGCGCTTTTAATCATATGGACATAGTAGGTATATTACATGATTAAGTAACGTGCAGTAAGTGTCGTCTAATTTCTGCTAAATACAGTCGTAGTTATCATCTCAGCTCGTTGCGATTTTATAACTCGAATTGAATGAAATTTTGAGCTAAATTTGGCACTAAACGACCATACTAGATCCAATTTGAAAAAAGTTCAAAAATAACTGCTGATGAAGCCTTCAGGTATCGCATAATATAGCAGGCAGACGCGCGCCTAGGACTTTGTCTTGCGAAGCGCCCATTGTCATGGGAAGAGTCGGGTGCTTTAATAATGTTCAGCAACATCCGGCGGAGGGAGTAGTTACATTTAGAAATTCGCTGAAACCAAAGGTACATTGAAAAAAATTTTGCTGACCCTATCTCGGGACGCCGCGAGATGTCGGCAGTAGCGCCGCCACAATTTATCTGCAGAGGGGAAAGGAAGGGCTGGGGCTGAGGTAAAATCGTTTCAAGTCAACTTGCGAAAATTTTTGCAAATATACATGGGGGAAAGACGCAGCCATACTCGGTCTCATCATAAGCTGAAAAGTGGGGGGGGCATTTTTGCACAGCAACTTCAGCATGCAATTTGTTTCCCAAATTACTAATACCAAGAGTGCATTGGGGAAGAGTAGGACACTTCCCTGCACTCACATATTATCCCGTTTTTGATGATACGGGCATTTTCGGCCTAACCGCCCGCCCCAGTTCCTGGCGGGGGTAGATCGGACCCCCTCCCAATTTCTGGGGGGTGGGTTTATAGGCAGCTCCTGATAAAACGGTCACCCCAGAAATTGGGGTGGTGGGGGTCCAACCGACCACCCCAAAACCTGGCGGATCCGAGCTACACCCCAGAGTCGGTGCCCTTTAATCACCCAGAAACTGGGGGTTAGGCCGAAAACGCCCGTATCAAACACGGGTTAATATGTGAGTGCAGGGAAGAGTCATACTCTTCCCGAATGCAATCTTGTTAATACAAAAAGAATGCAATTGTTAGGGTGCTGGAGCCCACCCCCTTCCCAACCACCTGTAATTTCATGGCGACGCCAGTGATACCGTGGGATACACGACTATTTCAAAAGCTTGATTCCATTGATTAGATAGCATGATTCTAACACATAAGGCTACCTGAAGGTAGGACAAAATTGCCATTCAGGTAAGGCAAATTTACCCGCAGATAAAAACGATTACCTGAAGGTAGTGCAAAATCAGCCGCAGGCAAAAAATAATTCGCAGATTAATAAAATTACATAAATGACCTTACCCTACCCGGGAATAAATATTTTACTCACGAGTAGGGTAGGGTCATTTATAAAAATGATTACCTGAAGGTAGTGCAAAATCAGCCGCAGGTAAAAAAATTACTCGCAGGTAAATAAAATTACATAAATGACCTTACCCTACCCGGGAATAAATATGTTACGCACGAGTAGGGTAGGGTCATTTATAAAAATGATTACCTGAAGGTAGTGCAAAATCAGCCGCAGGTAAAAAAATTACTCGCAGGTAAATAAAATTACATAAATGACCTTACCCTACTCGGGAATAAATGTTTTACTCACGAGTAGGGTAGGGTCATTTATAAAAATGATTACCTGACGGTAGTGCAAAATCAGCCGCAGGTAAAAAAATTACTCGCAGGTAAATAAAATTACATAAATGACCTTACCTCGAAGGGAATAAATATTTTACTCACCAGTAAAAAATTAATCTCGGGGAATTTGTTTACTCTTATGACTAGTCCAATTTAAAACTGCGAAAGTTGAGGGTAAGGGTAGAATAAAAATTACTCGTAGGTAAAAATTAGCTGAAGGTAATTTTTAGAATACGGGCCCATATTTAAAGACTAATAATCACTACAACAGGTTCAATACAACTATTACTGCAAATCGCTCTTGTAATAAATCATATTTTCTAAATTATATATCTTAATTATTATATTTTTTAATAAATACAATATTTTAATAAAAAAATGAAATTATTACGCGATCTATAAAATATTCAGATATTTAAGTATATAATTTTTATAATAAATAAACATATATATGTTAAATATAATTGTGAAAAATTATATAATATTAAGATAATAAATATATATCTATGTTATACACCATATATATTGTTGTTATGTGTGTGTGTTTGTGTTCATAACATTGAAATCGGTTACTCACTCGGGTTACGAAATAAATATAGGATTTGTCCCATAACAAAAGTCACGATTTTAACAGAATTTATATTTCTTTTCAATTTCATATTCCTTTTTCTATTTTCACTTCCGATATAAATTTTATTATAAATAAAATTATATAAAGTGTTACATTCATAAGTATTGTGCATTATATACTAGATGCTCCGCACGGACCGTTGAGTTTCTACAATTTTGGGATCATATGTTCATCCTGAAGCCTGTTATAGTGTGATATTTATACTTCTATAGGTAATGTTTGCATAGTCTCCAAAGGCATATAAATTGTTCCTCTATCAATCCACATCAATAGAATAAACGACATAGTATGGGCTTTAATCAGCTTTTCTTAGTGCCACGTTAGTCCCATAATGATTTTATATATTAGGAGCACCAATTATTTGCTTGGAACAAAGCGACTTTAATGTAAAAATTCAGGTGTCGGCGGGAGTTGAGCACACTCCTTCTGGACTGGTAGGACAAGTAGAGCACGCTAGACCACTCGACCATGCACGAAAAGTTAGCTACCCGAATTTCGCAGTAAGATCCTGCAAAACCGTTGCAAAACCACATTTGAAACGACGATGCGGATCACCTTTATATCCTAGTCCATGCGTCCTTCTAGTATTTTTAACCACTGAAAGAGTCTTAAAGATAGTTGCAGCAGTTACTTAGTTTACTCATAGGTTACGCAGCAGCGGCCCAACAATTAATGGTTTTATTAGCTAGGTAAAACCAACGGTAATAAACTTCCTTTACACCAGCAGTAATAATATTTAAATCAAAATTCAACCCAATGAAGCGTTCTTACAAACCAACTCAGTTGTGGATGATAAAATATTGGTAAATGGGGTTTAGTTTAGTTATTTTTTTACATTTTGAACCTTAGTCACCTCATTTAGAAACAAACTTTACGACAGACCCGCCTTGAATTCGGATGGGATCTGTTCTGTTGCTACTACACACGATAAGGATTTCGCAAATATTTCGAACCACAAAGTCGTAATGCAACTTGTAGTATATAATTTAAGCGTTAGTCGTGTCTAGGCCCAAGTCAAACTGAGGGGCGTAACATTGAACTATAAAAAACATCATAGTACGGGCGTCTGAAGCGGTAGCCACTCCACTGGCGTTAGTCTTAATACTACACATATTTACTATATGACTCATATAAGGACCTTAGCTTAGTTGGGATCCATGTTCGAGGTTGGAGGTCCCCGGAAGGTGGTTGCTGAGTCCACGAGAGGGGACTCGGCCTTCAGCATCCAGAGAAGCATCAGCTGGTCGTCGGGGCTTTAGCGCCGCCTATATGTTGGGCGCCTGTGCCACCAGTCAGGATGAGGGGGTGGGGTCACAAGACCTGTTAAGAGAATCGCCACATAACTCCCAGGAGGGTCACGGGTGAGGATAATTGTATCTCATGGCTTGTCTTCTGCAGCGTCGTAGAGTCTAAGAATGAAGAGAATTGGATTTGAATAAAGATGCCACTCTTCGAGGGAAAATTAAAAAGTTGATGTTATTTGAAAACCAAATGCAAGCAAAAACTAAAAAAATTAAAACCACCATCAGATATATTCAAAAAACCAATGGTACTAATCCATTTGGATCAACAGCTTTGCCATAGCAAAA
>JASANE010019544.1:0-74299 GCA_030248225.1 Trileptium ribeirensis
AAGTATCCAGAATAGCCGAAAGAAACGAGGTATATTAGGAGGTATAGCATGTTTGATAGAATCAATATTTGGTGGGTGTAACTTGGGAGCAGGTGCTGATGCCTCTAAGGTAAGACGAGCTCTTTACTTATTAAACTCCAGAGTAACTGGGGTGTCCGCAGAAGTGGTTAGAGTTAATGATCATCTAATTTCACTATCGAAATTGGTGACCGAGGGATTTCAGAACGAGGAAAAAAGAATTAATGTAATTTCAGACTTAATAACTAAGCTTGGTGAAGTTCAAGAAGGGTTCAGGGATTCCATCAAAACACTTGATCTAGCCTTAAACCAAACTATTCAATTGAGCTATGTCGAATTAAGTTTCAATGCAGACCTCATACGGTGGATGTCCAGCTTCTTCTTATGGAATGAACAAATTGAGGGTATATACGCTTTGGTCAATGCCTTTAGTCAATTCGAGAGAGGTTATATTTCACCGGGTGTTATTCCGCCTATTACTCTTAAGAAAACTCTTTTGTCCCTTAGTGCAAAGATTTCCGAAAGTGGTATCAAGTTAGTGTATGGACCTAATGATATAAAAAATTATTATACGGTACCTGTGGTAAGAGCTGTGTATTCAGGAAGTACCGGCCTGATCGTAGCATTAAAAATACCTATAGTTAGGGAGAACATGGAATTTGATTTATGGGGACTAACCTATGGCCAGTTTGATCTGGGAAAAGGCATGTTTATGCAAGTAAATCCCAAATACGATATATTAGGTGTTAATAAGGCAGGTTCGCAATTTTTGTTACTAAAGAGGGAGCAGCTGTCGTGTTGTATTGGATCGAAGTTTTTGCGGTGTCCTACAGTGTTTCCAGTTATTTCGAAAGCTAGTACAGTTTGTGAAATTGAGTTGTTTCAAGAAAAAGCTAACATGTCTAAAAGCTGTGACATTGTCATTACTAAAAACAGGAATCCAATTCAAGTTTTTGACTTGACTGGAGGGTTTTGGTTTGTATCAGTTGTACATTCAGATTGGAGGTTGTTTTGCGACGGTAACGTACCTAGAAAAATTAAATCATGTTCTCAGTGTGTTATTTCATTGCCCTGTGGGTGTGGTATAACTTTAGGGGATATAACGCTTCCTGTTCGGAGACAGGATTGTGGTTTTATGGTGGACTTGAACGATAGTTATATCTCAGAGAACCTTATATTTGAACAATTCAGTCCTACGCTTTCTGCGGAAAAATCTAGGCTTGATTTTGGTTTAAAATTACCGAATTTGATAAACGTAAAAAAATATTTTGAGGATAACCTTAGAGCTGATACAGAAAGTGTTGTGAATTTGACAAAATTTCGGGAGAACATAATTCATGAAAACAAGTCTTTTATAACTGAGGATGTGGCTCTACAAAAATATGTGGACAAAAGAATTTACCAAATCGAAAATAATAAATCAACTAGTTGGATATATGTTATAGTACTAGCAGTTGGAGAAATAATTTTATTTTGTTTGTTATTTTTACAGTTCTTCAGGTCGTCAAGTAATGGACCTACTATAGTCATGGATCAAACAGGTAATAGGGTTAGTCACCCAGACAATGTCAGTTCCACATTGGTAAGTTCGGAGATACCTAAACAAATATATAATGAAAGGACATTACAAACCATTGATATTGCAGACATTTCAGAGGATCTAACGGAAGTAAGTGACTATTTTGAAAATATGAAAAGACTTAAGGAATCAAAACTTTAATGAATGTGTGAAATGTGTGTAGTATATGTGCGCAGATCTTTCTCTCATCCACCGAATATTGGGTTATATAACGGCTTACAATTTTCCTTATCCGAAGGCCAATAAGTATTTAGATTATATGAATAACTTAATGTATGATATAGTAGTATAGTTGTTTTTTATGTGCAGTTGCATTTAAATAACGTGGGTTAGTTCATAGCGTTTGGGATTTTATTAGCCATGCTGTTATTCTTAAGGTTATGTGAATGTATTACTTAATTTTTTTTGTGCTTATAGCTAAGGTTGAAAAACATATGACTTATGATTAGTTAGGACACGAAAGACTTTACAAAGGAATTTAATTTATGAACGCAACTACTCGCAAATTTGGGTTTCGCGTTCTTGGGTAACGAGGCATACCTATGCATGTTTAATCTTAAGATATCGACGTATGTTCGACCGAAATAATGAACGAATATAGTAGAATAAGTAGATCTGGTAAATATAAATGTATACCAAAAATGTATTTCAGGATCAGCCCGTGAAGTTTTCAAAAAGGATCGGGGTAGCGCGCCGCCTGATGTTGGCGTTCGGAATTAAGCTGGGACTTAGCCGGTATAGTTTTTAAAGGCTTAAAGTAAGTGTTTGTTTGTTGATAATTAAAGTAATATTCCGTATATCGAAGCTAAGGAAACAAGCATTTTGATGGTAGCTGGTAGGAAACGCTAAATTAGAATTCTATAAGCAAACGTGCGGGCTCTATGTCCAAATATAGGGTTAAGAAAGGTATTAAAATAGCCTGAAGAAATATCTCACAATTTGTGGCGAGCGGTAGTACTCGACGTTTCTTATGCAATCTATCTCCAGAACATCTTCTACAAAAAGTTTCACACTGACCTTGTGTAAATTTAATTTTAGACATCTGCTAATCATCATTTGAATTATTGTTGTCATGATATTGGGTACATTACATCATGTATGTCTCATTTGTTATCGTTGAGGGAGAACGTTAATCCAAATGCTACTTATTAGGTAGAATATATGTACTCATTATTGAAAGAGGCTCGATAGGTCCATGTAGAATAACACTGGAAAGGATTGAATAAGGTTTTAGTTATGTTGGTAAAAATGGGTAAAAAAATTGGACAAAAGATTGGGCAAATGAATCAAGTATTTTAAAAACAATTTTTTTTCTAATCCTAACAATTAAACCTGCTGGTCCGAGGCGGGTAACTACGCTCATTTTATTTCTCGAAAATCTACTACTGCTTGCTGGGAACCTGAGAACAGCGCTTTCAAAAATTACTAACGGTGTTCTCCAGACACTTGAAAAACAAGTGTCTCCTGCCGCCCGCACTGTGCCAGCAACCGGGGGAACCCCTACACCGTAGGGCGTGTTCCAGTCTGAGTGAGTTTCTCTTTGTTTGCTCAGTCAGACCGACCCAGCACTGACCAGTAAAGGCAGTACGACAGGGGCTGGGAACAAGCAGGATTGGTCGGGTGGACACATGGGAGACCTTATTTTGTTTCCGTGTTTTGTTGGACCCTCAGTAAAAAAATCCTAATCCTTAGACTTGATGTTTTCTGCTATCGTGCCCTTTAGATATGTGTTCTTTATACACATTACCGTTTGTCTTCGGCTAGGCTCCGGAATAATGGCCATCTAGCCGCGTGTATGCAGTGCATCTTGTTCTCAAAACTAAAAATGTATTTTAAAAATACCCAGGGAGTCTCGCAAACCTGTACCTATTTTCATGCAAACTGAATATGTTGTACTTTATCAACAAATTCTGTGCGAACTGGGCTCCGGTTTAGTGGCCATCCAGTTCGACTTTGCTTGGGTGCATATGTTCCTCAAGGGTAATATCCCGTGTAAGGGGGGTTAAAAATAGAATTTTCTCGTATGAACCCTAAATATGTAGTTTTATCACATCACAATTGTGTATGCATTTTAAATGTTACGTGCCTTTGCACTGCCATGTGAAATTCTCTATCTTAGTTTAAAAACTCAACTCATTAACCCCGACCTTATTTTTACCTATTCTTAGATTGGAAACTCTGCTGTCCTAATGCACAAGTTTTGTAGTTACAAGTGCACCAAGTCGTTATAAATAGACCTTTTACAAAAATATGAGCACGCACCTACGCCTCTTTTGTTTTTTTTTTTATATCTTAAAAAAAATGGGGCGGGCTCTGTTTAATTAAAAAAAAAAAAAAAAAAAAAAAAAAAAAAAAAAAAAAAAAAAAAAAAAAATAGAAAAAAATGTAAGTGCTAAATATTTTCTTCAACTATAAGACGAGAATCACATTCAGAATATGATGAAGTTTTACCGATCTGATATTTTAAAATAATGGGTGGACTTATATTCAATGGTTGGTATATAAAGCCAGTGTTAGGCTCATGACGTTTGAACCAAGGAAAAACATAAAAAGTATCGAATGAAATTTTTCTTTGTTAATATAGAATTTCTTATGTATTATAGGTTAAAGCAACAAGTGGTGTGAATTTTTTTTAGCTTTCTCCCTGTAGCAAAATAGGTAAGAATACAAATTTTCTTTCAAAAAGTAATTAACATTTTTATTCATTTCAATTATAATTCACAAACCTATAAAAAATTTCTTCTTAATTTTGTCTTAATATAAGTTTATGGGATATCCTATGAAAGTAGGAGAAATGAGAATATGGACCAATGTGGTGAATGCACAGAAGAACAAATCAAAAACATTCCCTAAATCAGCCGCATAGTTATATATTCCGGGCATCATCACGCTCTTGCATTCGTACAATTGAACATTCAGTGATTCGATATAAAAGACGAACAGCTTCACAGTGGTTGTTAAGACCTTGCGACTGTTTTAATGTAAACACTGGCTACAGATAAAAATAATAGCTAATATAAGATGAAAAAAATATATCTGTTATATTGAAACTCTATTCGTTCCTCGTTGTATGAAAAAAAATCTATACTATGTTTCGGTGTGAGTATAGCGCATATTATTTTTGTTAAATAGATATCGACATAATCACAGCATATTTTTTTCGAACGAATATTTAGCGGTATTGCGCCTACGACAAATTATGCGATGCATAGAAAATCTGATCTGAAATCTTCTACTGTAAGCAAACGTATATGTTTTTCAAACGAGAGAAAATATGTGCTTGTCCTGCACTTGCCTGCTTGTTTATACAAATTTCATAAGCGAGTTTAGCATTCACTCAGTTATATATATGATCATGGGCGGTTGGTTAAGATACGAAATAGACTCACGATAGTTAATATTATACACGGTAAAGATAATATATGTGTGTATACATGTATATATATATATATGCCCCTTGAACAGAAATTAAAAAAAACCCCTGACCTTAGGATTTGAAAAAAAAATTTTTTTTTGAAAAAACCTTCTCGCAAACAAACTCTGACGAGTTGCTTGATAGAACTTAAAAAAATTATAATAATAAATCAGATACGAGTTTTTTTAAAACATAACTATATTTACGAACAACGAAAACGTAGTGGTTTTTTTAGAAAATTTGGAGTATATAACTTCGGTAAATTCATTTGGTACATAGCCCTGGTTGATAAATATTTGGAAATATGGATTAACCGTGAAATATTAAGTAATAATATATATAATATAATATATAATCGCTGTGTTATATATAAATTGTGGTTAAAGTCTCTGTAGTTGACCGATACTTTGTTATTCTTTTAAAATAATTATGAGGTTAATTAATGTAGACTTATTTTAACTTTTTGGACTTTGTAATTCTGAATAAATTAGAAAATATATTAGATTTGCTGATTATAAAAAACACGAAATAAGGTAGTGTATTAATTTGGATTATAAATTCTTTTATTTGACAATTACGATTCAGGTGTGATTTTTAATTTCAGGCCGGGATAGGCTATCAGACAAAGTTTTTTTATGAAGTCTATAAAAACAACAAAAAAATAATGAAACAAAATTATTGTACTTTAATTTTTTCTATGATTTATAATAAAGTAATGATATGGTGCTGTCAATTGTGTATCGCTTTAGAACATGCTAAATCAATAATTAAAATAACATGCATAAAAATTTTACGGTTGAAAAGTGGAAAAAAAGTTGAGATATGGTTCGAAGGTATACCTGGCTAAATTTACGTAACCTCTATTCCTAATATATTGTATTGTATGGACTTATATGTATATGTAAATCATGTCTCAGAACTAGGTACTACTTGGGTATTCCACGTTGATGTGGCTATTTTGTCATTAACCACGGAGAAAACGAAGCAATATTAAAGAAACCCGCTACGGCTAACCTTTATCGTGTGATTAGATAAACACTGCTGGCAGTAAAATCACGCTGGGGTAAGACAATTGGTGTGCGAACGTGATTAATGGTTGTTTTGCGATATATTATGAAGCTGATTATTATATTAAAACAACAACGCGCATTGACGAGAAATATAATCTGCGGATGTATAAAAAATAATAAACGTTATCGTTGTTATGACGAATAATTAATATAATTAATCTAGTTAATTAACAAAGTTTTTATTAATAAAATTAATTGCTGGAATGTGGACGACATCGTTTAAAGGAAGATATATCATGCGGACGAAATGAAAATATATAACCACAAAGGACATGTTTTTTGTAAAGTATACATTATTGGCGCAACAAGTTTAAATTCCGTAGTGACCCAAAATTTGAGGACAAATTTTACGAAACGGAGGGGGATATGTAACGCTTTATTAGATGAGGCTTCAATAGTAATCCTTATATTACAATAGCTTCGCTTAGACGTGTCTAGTTGTATGGTGGGAAAACACGTGTGGGAAATCTTACAGTTGCGTCATCTGTTGTTGGTTGTCGTATGAATAATGTGTACTGTGTGTTTATATTTATTATCGTGTAACTACCGAAGCATTCAGGCATTGCGAGGTTGTTTCATCTATTGTTATTTATTATATGTATCGTGCGTACTGTGTGTTGTTTATATATATTAGTACATAACTATTGAAGCTTCATGCATTGAATATGAGTAGCGTTATTGTAACATGTGTATAAAATTACATTAATTCGTGTGTATAAATTCGTATTAGTTTGTTGTTTTGAAAATTGAATCTTCACTCATGTGTAGATCCAAGTCGTTCAAATATCAAAATAAATTAAAAAAACAGACAGGGGGATGATTTGGCAGTAGTGTGATTTTGGCACCAAACGGCATAAAGCTCACTATGGATCATCCAAAAGAAATTCCACCTTATCTGGTCCCCCGTTAAGAAGTTACTGACCTCATCCCCTCGGTCATTCCCGGCAATAAAAATTTCATAAATTCTGGAAACTATAACTTTGAGAGAGTTTAAAATAATACAAAATTTTAAAATTTGTGAGCCAGTGCTACATTTTAGCTACCTATCGGATTTGAGTGTAAGCCCTGGGTGCCTTAACTATTACACTTACATTAGCGGAAATGTAAGTGTATTTCTGTTGGATTTTCCAAATTTTGTTTTGAGTTAGGGATTCCGAGAATTTCATAAAAAGATATTCCTTAACGCGCAAATTTTCGTTTAAGTTTGGGAGCGAATGTCTCAATTCCAAGAATTTCTTGGTCTTAACTGTATAGACCTCGCTTTAGAGAAATTCCTGGGTTTCTGGTCCAGGATAAAAGTTTATTTAAGCTTACGCGCGCTAGGTTTAGACAGTTCAGTTCGTACAATCGGTGGAACAAAGTGGTTGTGTGTAATCATCAATACATTCGGTGTCATTGATCCTGTTTCTGAATATGCAAGTATATGTTTATATGTATTATCAATGTATGTATAGAGTAGATGCTAATAAACAATTGGGTATACAAAGTTATTTCAGAAGTTATCGACTTTGTCTGGACTGTACTTTATATAGACTTACTCCATTTGCTAACACTAACTGAGAACCCACGTGGGTCACACACAAGTATTTTATATCAAAGAAGAGCCGATATGTTCCCAAAAGGGCAGCCCTCGGAAATAATGCTATTGAGCGAATAAAACCCATTGTAATTTAAAATATTAACTTAACACCGTTTAATCCCTGTGAGAGTTTTAGAAAGCTTGATATTGTTATCCAGGCTTAATTTTAATGTTTACTGCTTCATATAGCGAGTATCAGCCGATAGTGGTTTGGGTGAATATTTGAACCGGGACTAGGGCGTAACCACGAGGTGAAACGTGGAGGTCTAAACAAAAAATCAGTTGATCACAACACTATGTGAAAATGAAGCGTTCCATCCTCATATGTATAGAAACGAAACCACGAGCATAAAGGAATGAAGAGCTAGCATGGCATAGTACACGGACACAACGTAAAACCACGGGCATAAAGGAATAAAGAGATAGCATGGCATCGTACACGGACACAACGAAACTACGAGCACAAAGGAATGAAGAGCTAGCATGGCATCGTACACGGACACAACGAAACCACGAGCATAAAGGAATGAGGAGCTAGCATGGCATCGTACACGGACACAACGAAACTACGAGCATAAAGGAATTAAGTGCTATAACGTATTAGGTACCGGCCAAAAATCACGTAACTAAAAATGTTACCAACATTTCAATACAGAATATTTAAGACTGTATAGAACCATATGTTTCACAATTATTTTCGTAAGCCGCTAATTTTATATATACTCCAAGTTTACAAAATAAAAACGTCGTTAGCATAACAAGGGCATAATTGTATCTCAAAATGTGAGTGGAGAAAGGATAACACGCTACCTAAGATTATTCGCTTGGTTATCACTTAAACCAAGCAAGACTAAGAAGCGGGAAGGCCTATATTTCTACATTTAAGCTAAAAGTGGAGCAAGTCAGCTGAGCTATATAAAAAGGCTGAGTATGTCGCCTCATCTTAGTTCATGGTTTACATGAGTATTGTTCGCCATTCACCCGGCCGCGTTTGATTGGAACAGCCCGGTTCGAATTCGAGCCGCATAGCTGATAATCCTGTCAACGTAAATTAAGCATAAAGCATATCGAGAGTCAGTCTTCCAAAAAACACAGAAGCCTTTCAGCACTGCTGTGCCCGGCAAACGTAGCGATCAACGGAAGCCCTACGGAGGTGACCACTGCCATTTATAATTGCAGCGGAAACAATTATTCAGCCGCGCAGTAGACTGTGAGTAGCTTTGTTGTTAAGACAACCCGACCCGACAATTTTATATCAAATCAGTGTAAGTTGGATTGAGTTAGTAGCAGTGTTTATACCCTATCGGATATTATTGTACGTGATTATATACATATATACATATATAGATGACGTGAACGTTTAGGTATCAAGCTTTACCAGAGCAGGCCGAAGCACCCATATAAGAAAATTTCAACTGATTGGCAACCGCGTAAAGTTTTAATGTGTTTTCTCTAGCTATTCCGCTTTGTGTGTGTACGAGTGCGTTGTGTGTTATTTCGCTGACCCAAGCGCTTCTATGTGTTTTTATTTTATATATATTTGGTATATATTCATTGAAGAACAAAAAGTGTTCCAAAAAGCTCTGTAAATAATAAAATTCCCGGGAATTTCTGGGAAAAAATTTCCTTCGCAAAAATTCCCGGGAATTTTCGGGAAAAAAATTTCCTTCCCAAAAATTCCCGATTTGTAAAAAATAAACAATTTTTGTGTGTGTCTAGTTATACAAGGCACACATATACATAAAATAAATTTTCCCGTGGGAATTGGGAAGCCCCTAAAGTTGACATGGGCCCCAAACGGCATCCACATTTGAAGCAAAACGCCTCGGTGTGTGCTGGGGGCCAGCTTTTTTGACTATCGGGCGACAGCTCGATTTGGTTGTAAGCGTCCGCAAGATCGATATTTGTAAAACCGCATCCACCTTCGAGACGACGCATGAGCTTATCGGGCAACGGCATCGGTTGTCGATGGTCCTCAAGCTGCGGGTTGACCGTCACGGAGTAGTCGCCACAAACCCGAATTTTGCTATTTGATTGACCCGGAAGCGCAGGCTTACGGATGGAAACCACTGGGGTACCGTCGTTGTTGAAACTCGTCGGCTTCCACACGCCTCGTCGGATTCCGGCATCGTACGCCTGATTGAGGTCGTCTAGGATAGCTAACGGAACGGCACGTGGTTTGCAGAAAATTGACCGTGACTTCGGTTTCAACTTGACGTCGAGTTGTAGGCCTTTGAGGCATCCTAGTTCGGGTTTGAACAGCTCGGGGAAATCGGCGACGATCTCGTGACATTGTTGCTGGAATTGTGAGCCGGTATCGATTGCAGCGATCGATTGTGGTGGACCCATTGTTCCAGCACATTGCAAACCGGTTTGACCATGAAGTAACGAGGTGACGTCGACACCCAATGTACGATGCCATCGCCGCCCACGATATTGAGGTTGCCCTTTGACGCGACAGTAAACGGAATCATTAGAGGAGGTCGCCGATAGACTGAGACCGATGCATTGAAAAAACCATTGACCGGCAGTGGATCGCCTGTTGCTGCCTCGTTTTCACTCGTCGTTGGTCGCAATTGTGGCTTCTCCAATGTCTACCAAACTTGTTCGGTGCAAAAGTTGTCACCGGCCCCGGTATCCACCTCTAAATCGAACGGTTGTCCGTTCATTTCGACTTGTTGTAGTAATTGTGGAACCTGACTGATCGCCTTGATTGTGTCGATCGTTTTGATTGCCTTGACCGGCTGCAAACTCTGGGCAGGCACCCCGCGCTTTTTCATGAGGCATACTTTTTCCAAATGACCCGTGATACCGCAATGATGGCACGTCACGTCCTTGTAGGTGCAGTCGTCGCCTATGTGGCCCTTGTGCCCACATCGACCGCACGTTCGCGGTGGAATTGAAAACATTGTCGTTGTCGAATTTGGCGTGGGCCTTAACGTTTTGACTCGACTCGGTGTCGACTTGTCCGCTCGGATTGGGAGGATCGGCTTGGATCGGGATCCGTATACCGTTTCCTTTGCCAACTTTGCTGCCTCTTCGGTTTCGAGGGCGATTGTGATTGCTTTGGCAAATGTCAACTCGTTGTCGGGAACCTTGAATACCGCCTTGAGCATTGCCTCGTTGTCCACCGTGCATATGAATCGTGTGCAGAGGGCTTCGTCTTGAGGGTCCTTGATTGATGGAAAATCGCAGGGCGCTGCGTCCTGTCGAATTCGGGCCGCCCATTCTTGAATTGATTCGCTCGGTTTGCGTTGCGTATCGGGCCAAAATTTGAACCGCTCGCGAACGACATACCGTTTGGGATCGAATTGAACCTTCACGAACTCGACAATCTCGTCAATCGTCAAAGCATTGATCTCCTTCGGGGGCGTTTATTGAGGCGCTATATTGCCCAGCGTCTTGTAGATCGCGTTCGACTGGTTCATCAAAAATACCTGGGCCTGTCGCTTGATCGGGACGGAATGCGCATCCACGAACGTGTTGAATCGGGCGCAGTAATCGGTCCATAATTCGACGGTTGAATCGAACGGCGTAAACCCCGGAATCGCGGCGGATTGACTCCACATACATTGACCATTCGACTTTTTGAGTGATTCGAGCAATCGGTTGTTCTGCTCCTGAAGGAGGGCCATTTGCTTTTTATTTTGCTGTTGTTGTATTGCCATTTGCTTCTGGAATAGTGCAACCGTTTTACTTATTTCCGACATGATCAGTAGGAAAACCACCGCATAGCGAAAAACCGACAAAAATCGTCAGGGATGTCTCCGAGCGAGCTTCTCAACAGTCGACAAATCCGTGGAAAGAACAGATCAAAACCCGTAAAGCAACTTTGACGTAACTAGTAAAAAACTGTATCAGAGCGGTCGAAAACGTTGACGTAGTTCGAATAAAACTGATCGCCACTTATATCTGTTGTGACTTGAAAGTAACAGATTTATTACACACAAATAAATAAAACAGGACAGTGCAAAAGTAACTGGTTCGGGCGTTATATAGCAATATAACACCCACTATGTCATGGATTGCATCATGTTGCAATATTTACATCAGGTGCGCAGTATTCGTTCATAACGTCATGATGATCATTCTTCATTCACGTGCATAACGTTCACGTGTTGTTGTACGTTCACGTCATGTGAGCTGACGCAATGAGCTGTCACAACAATATTAGTATAAATAAACTGTATAACGCGCATGGGTATTGATCGAATTCAAGAGCGTAATAACATAATACCATTTGATCCGAGCCGATACGGTTAGTGTGATCCACTGAGTTACCCCTGGATTTGAAACGCTACCCTAGGAACACTACCGCTTTACTGGTACGCCAGACCACGGACCGTGCACCCCAGTGGCTGGGAAGTATAAGTATTGGGTGGCCTAAATAAACTAATTGAGTTAGACGTTGTGTGTTTATAGTGAGGCTTGGGGGTCGAAGCGTCGCGTAAGCACGATCAGAACGGCGAAGTCAAGGCAAGAAGCCCCAACAACCTCAAAAAGCTCCGACATGGTGGCCATGACGAGGCCAGAATCGATGCTGTGAAGATTGAAGATCCTGTTGGTTGCGATTGCTGGATCGATTAGTGGTTAGCGGTGGTGTAATTTTGTTGCTGAACGTTTTCATAGCGTCCGTTCTCAGCACGAAATAGTGATTTTGTAAACTTTAGGGAAAGTTGCCGAGCATGGATGATACCGCATATCTGCCGCCCGACGATACTGCCCAGTGGACGATGGGAATTGATAACACCAGTTAGCCAATACCGACGGCTACGGATGGTCCAACTACTTTGCGCGACGAGGAAGCTCTGTTTACCCCGTTGGAAGCAACACTGCATCGGGTAGAGGTAAGTATGATAAATAAATATGATGAAGTTTACAAATTTGGTCCGTGATGCCGTATATGATACCGCTGAGCGCGAACATAGGCTTCAAAGTTTGATAACTCGTCAAGCTAGTGACTTAAATGATCAAATGAGTGAAATACGGGGCAACTTGGACTAGTTACGGGAGTTGATAGGAATGGGCCCCATGTCTCCGTCGTTATCTGACGCGAGGGTAGACGATTCTGTGTATGTGGATGCTACTGTCGTAGAAGCGGATACCAGGCCGAAAACACGTGTAGGATTTACGCCCACTTATCCAGTGATAGATCCTGTTAGGGCTGAACCGATTCCTGTTGCAACGCCGTTGCTGGTTGCGCCAGTGACGTCTGCTGATATTCCGTCAGTGTCCAATAGAGTTGTGTCTGCGCCGAATGTGGTGTCCGCGCGTGTGCCTGCGACTGTTCCCGTTGCGTCAGCCCCAGTTAGGAATATTGCTGTTTCGATCAGCGATACTAGAACTGTAGTGACTACGACGACTTCTGTAGCGTGTACCCAGAAAGTTCCGACACGGTAGCCATGTACGCGATTGAGTACTAACGTAGTCGCTTCGGCATCGATGGTATCTTCCTCCCCGGTTATACCGCCGATAGTAGTGAATGTGTCGCATTCAAAAGAACCAGTTAATATTGGGAAGTATGACGGCACTACGGACTTTGTTACTTATTATCGTCGACTGGAAACTGAGTGTGAGTTAGCAGATGTAAGTGATTCTAACGAAAAATTTCGCCTTTTGCGTAAAAAAACTGACGGACGCCGCACGGGATTTCGTTGAGTTGTTAATGGCGGATTCAAATGCACCAACTACTTATGAGGACTTAGTGCACCTTTTGTGCGAGATTTGCCGATAGTCGGGAATTTGTCGATGAAATACATCGGTTTCAACAGATGACACAGCAAGGTTCGGTAGCAGATTTTGCCGATAGGCTGGCGTTGCAGTGGCATAAGCGAATAGTCCCGTTGGAACTTGGTGATCCACATGCAGTGAACCTATTGCTCAACACGTTTTTGAGTGGGATGCGGCGTGGATTGCGTTCACGATTGATTCACGGTGACCAGTGGTCTTTTCATGAATTAAAGCGTAGGGCTGTACAAATAGAGCTTATAGAAAATTTATTATCCGGAACAGATGATGATAGAACGTCGCCGCGGTCACCGAATAGCATAGGTGCAAATCCCGGGGGGGTCGGGGGGTCCGGGCCCCCCCCCCCCCCCAATAAATTGCGCCAAATTTCCGAAATCTCGTCTTTTGCTGTCGTTTTAGAGCACTGAACACTTTATAACGAAAGAGTGATGAAAACCTACAATTCAACTTCTAAGAAAGACGTCGAAAACCACGATCTATTCTGGTCCCTAATCGTATGTTGAGAGAATCTATACTTGATCTGTTATCGTTCCTAAAATTTGCTTAACGATTTGTTTTCATTTCAGAAATATATCAGTGTGAGATTGGAAGTTATATATTATCAGGATATAATGTCCACTCTTGATATATATTTTAAACGGAAAATAGCAACTGAAACCTCGGATTCAAGCGAACATTCTACTTCATCAGCTAGAATTTTAACAAAATCGACTGGAGCAGAAAAGCGGCCTCGCCACGATTTAGAGAAGCAACATCAACAACCATCTACTAGTGCTGAAACCGATATCACTACAGAAACTCACTCCACATCAGGAGCAGATGAACCAGCTTCGATTTCTCCACAATATACAGAACCCCACCAGCCAACTGATGATTTTTATGATCAGCAGATTATCACAGTTAATGGAAAGCCAAAAAATTTAACTTTTCAAACAGCTTGGTATTCGAAGCACAGTTGGCTTCACTATCACCAGGCCTCTAAAGGTGTGCTCTGCTTTTACTGTTCTAAGGCCACTTCGCTGAATTTATCGAATCTAGCCACCAAAGCGGAGCCAGCATTTGCGACTGCAGGATTCAAAAATTGGAAAAAAGCACTGGAAAAATTTCAAAAGCACGAAAAAAGCGAGTGCCATCATTTCAGTGTTCAGCAACTACAACGGCAAATGAACCCAATCGACAATCTATTGTCTGCGCAGCTTCAATCTAGCAGAGCTGAGGCCAAAGTGTGCCTGAAAAAGCTCGTATCATCCATTCAGTTCTTATCTTGACAAGGCCTAGCTTTTCGTGGCCATGATAACGACGAAGGTAACTATATTCAGCTACTAAAGCTAAGAGCTCAGGATGATCCTCTCCTGACTTCATGGTTAACTAAGAAAACCAACTTTACTAGCTGGTCTTGTCAAAATGAACTAATTTCCATGCTTTCAGATGCTGTCTTACGACAAATCAGAAACGAAATCGCAGACAAAACATTTGCAATCATTGTAGACGGCACGCAAGATTGCTCGGGTGACGAGCAGGAGAGTGTGTGTTTAAGATTTGTAGATGAAGATTTTGGTGTCCATGAAGAGTTCATTGGATTCTATAGTGTTCCCGACTCGACTGCACAGACATTACCGAAAGCAATATTGGACGTTATGATTCGACTCAACTTGTCTACCGATAAGTTACGCGGTCAGACATATGATGGCGCTGCGAATATGAGTGGAGCATACTCCGGTGCTCAGGCACGCATTAAAGTGCAACCGTTAGCTATGTATGTTCATTGCGGCGCCCATTGCGTCAATCTCGTTGTTCAAGAAATTATGGAACAATCTCCTTTCATATTTGATTGCTTAGGTTTGGTTAACGAACTTGGAAGCTTATTTTCTCATAGCGTTAAAATGCGTGCAACATTTACGGCTATTGCGTCCCAACTCAACACTTCTTCTTTAGTGCTCAGACCTCTGTGTCCAACACGCTGGTCTGTGCGCACTCCAGCGGTAGTACAAGTGCTCAAAACGTACAGTGGTATTTGCGAATCTCTGGAAACAATGAGCTCTGTCTCAGATGGAAACACTGCTTCAAGGTGCCGTGGCCTGCTAGCGAGGTTTGAAAACGGAACTTGCCTGCTAGGGCTCATTATGGCACGGTCGGTTATGGAACCGCTCGAAAATTTGAATAATGCCATGCAAGGACGAAATCAAACGGTGGCAGGAATGCCCTCAGCCGTTGAGGTTGTTCGTCAGGCGTTGACCATGAAACGTTCAACGGATGCTTTTAAAATCATCTTTCGATGCAGAGAGACAAGTCGCTGACATGAATCTTCAACCAATTCTTGTGCCACGGCGTCGTCGACCTCCAGCTCGCTTCTCTGACCCTAGTACGGCGTTTCATCACGAATCAGCCGAATCATATTATCGGCAGCAGTACTATGCCCTGCTAGACTCCGCACTCTTCAACTTGAAATCTAGATTCGATCAAAAGGATCTCACAATTTACCGAGATTTGGAATCGGCATTACTCAAGGGAAAATTGAATGCTAGCTTATCCTTGTACCCAGAATTCGACTACCAGCTTGAGTATCAACTGGAAATGTTCCGCCAGCAATACAATTACACCGACCTAGCTGGAGCAATGATAACTTTGAAAGAATTTACGCCTGAGGTCCGAAGAATGTTTTTTCAAGTAGAGCGTTTGGTTCGTTTATGTCTTGTTATTCCGGCATGTTCCGCTGAAGCCGAGCGCAGCTTTAGTGCGCTGCGTCGTCTAAAAACATGGCTGCGATCAACTATGGGACAGCGCCGGCTGAACAACGTTGCTGTCTGCCATTGTCATCAAGACCGCTTGGATAGCATCGACGGCAGCCAAATTTCTGCTGAATTCATCTCAAAAAGTGACATAAGGAAAAATACATTTTTGATGTGAATTTGAAGTCTAGAGGGGACAACCGAATTGAATTGACGAACAATGGACATTGAATTATTTTCTCATACAGGTGGGCTTGATTATTTTCGTGAAAAGGGAAAGAGTGTATATCATATTGCAGATAGTTAGAAAAAAATTCAGACATATTGGACTTCTCATCAAGTGACAGGAGAACGCTGGAATAATTTCTATTATGAATAGTCTGGCATTTACTTTGACCCCCCCAAAGTCCATAGCAGATTTGCGCCAACGCCGAATAGGACAGCTCCTCAACGATCTTGGGGACCGAGTAGGAACTTCAATGTTAATAGCGGCGCCGTACCACGAAGGAATGATAGTCGGCAAGTTCCCATGGACCGAGTAGCGGGAATAGTGGTAACATGTTGTAGGTGACATGTTGCGGAAATTCGAAGCAACGATCGATTACAAAAGAATGAGAATTCTGGTTGGGGATCAACCTGTGCGTTCCTAGTCTCTGGTTCAACATAGTCGTGGCTTACTGTGGGACCATAGTGTGACACGCTGCACACACATTATCTTGAATGTCTCATTAGTTCGATGCCTAAGCGATATATTAATCTTGGCACAATCATACAAGGAATATTAGGTCAATTTTGCCGGAGCAGGACGCCGAGTTGGCCCGGTACCTGCGTTGAAGTAGGTGTTAAAATTGGTACTAGTTCCCCGTTCTTAATGACGAAAAGTCCGGCAAATACTACTGCCGCAGGACGCCGCTAGGACTGGTCCAGTGAATAGACGTGATTTCAACCACCCTCGGACATTTCCAACGGGTCGTCCTGGGGGAGCTCTCCAGTGACCTAGTGCTAGAGCCTTTGCGCCAAGGTCCATACCAGGTTCACGAAGAGACCCTGGATTTCCGCGGCACGCTCCCCTCACCCTCTTCCCCCGCAGGCGTCGCACTCCCGTTCCCCGAGGTTCTGAAATCCCCCTGGTGGCGCCAACCTGCAAGTGCTACTACGCTCGAATAGACACAGTCTTCACTCCTGAGACGCCGTACCCCGATCACAGGCGTCCCCTCCTTAAAACGCCCCACCCCTGAGCCGCCACATCCGCCAAGCTCCCCGATGCAAGTGCCGCAGCCTCACCACCCCCAGCCGCCGTGGCCCCCCTTGATCCGACCTAGGTGCCGCACCCCCGAGGTGTTGCTGGCCCAGATCCGCCCCTCTAAGGCGCCACAGCCCCCCGCCTAGGTTTCGCAGTCTCCCCTGAGGCGCTGGAATCTAAACCTCCGGCGAGGTTTGGCGGCCCCCCGAGGTGTCGCGCGCCCCGGACCGATGCCCTCGAGACCCCGCAGCACACCCATGCGTGGTTCCGCACACCCTCTCCCACTAAATGCCGCCCGACCCGGAGCACCTCCTCACCCCAAGGCGCTGCACTCCCCCCTCTCTACGAAGTGACGCAATCCCCTCGAGACGCCGCAACCCTTAGATAGCCCCCGAGCAGCCGATAGATGCCATTTTCCCGGGGCACCTTCGTGGTCCCTTCGTTACCCTCGAGGCGTAGCTGCACCTCAAGGCACCGTATTCCCCTGAGGCGCTATAGTCGCCGCCGAGGTGGTACGCCCAACCTCCCCCCTCGAGGCGGGGCCTCCAGTTCGAGGGGCACACGTTCCCCGAAGTGCCGGCCACCCCGTAAACTTTTTTATTGTTGGGAGCATGAGAGTTAATTCTAGCTTTTTATCGGAAGAGCCTTTCGCAAAGTGCCGACTCGAGCAAGAACTTGAAAAACTTGTCTGTTTGCTGCCTATAATAGATATCCAGCAACCTTATAGGCAGTGACGGACCCAGCATTTCACAGTAGAGGCATTCGAGGAGTCCGCACTGCGCTACCTTCACTCCATCTTTGCTCGAGGATCCGCACCATCTGGAAGCGTTGCACCCTCAAGGTGCCGCCACCACCCGAGGTGCGACCCCGAGAAATTGCACCCAGTTAAGGCTTCGCAACCCCAAAAGTGCTAGACGCCCGAGGTACCGCACGCCCGGAAGCGCCGCTACCCCCAAGTAAACATAGCATACGCCCCCTTGATCCACAGAGGCGGCGCACCTGCCCGCGGCACCGGACCCCCTCCACACAACCTCTTCCCCCACTGGCGCCGCACCGCCGATGTGGCGCAGCCCCGCACCCCAGCCACCGTAGCGCGCTCCTCCTCGACCTTTCCCGCCAACGAGGTGTTGCTCGCCCAGGTCCACCCATTTATAGGTGCTGCGTTCCCGAGCCTAGGTTCCACAGCCTCCCTTCAGAGGCACTGAACCCGAATCCCCGGCGGACGAGGTACCGCAGACATTTTGAGGTGCCATGAGTCCCAGACCGTCGACCCGAGGCGCCGCCCACCCTTGTAAGGAACCGCATTCCCCTACACCGGCATGTCGCCCGCCCTGCAGCTCCTCTTTCCCCGAACGCGCCGCACCCAACCAACTCTCCGAAATGCCGCTAGGATCTGATCCATGGATCTCCTTAGATAAGCCTTTGGTTCCAGGTGCCTAACTACTAACAGTGAAATCAACGGCAAAATAGAAAAACTAGTTACATGGCAAGAACTTGTCATGCCATGCCCCTAACAATCATACAAATTTATTCAGAAATATTTCAATATTGAGAGGTACATCTTTATTTCATTCTCTAGAAATTGAAACAAAATTAAAGTGGCATGTTGCAGGAAACCAAATAAGGTGGACATGCCCGTGATTATTCTATTTCCCAGAATATGCGTGAGCGGATTATAAGTTTGCTTCATAGATAAGTCTCTTTTCAGTCAAAGCCGAGTTCTTAAAATTTTCCTTAATTTAATGCGCTCCGTTCGTCCAGTAAATCTGATGCCGCTTAAGACGAAATAATAAAAATAAATAAGCAATATCGTCTGTTTGCGATACTGGTCATACTTTATTTCTTAAAACAGCATATTTTCAAAATAAAGCAAACGCTGTGTTTTAAAAAATTCCAGAAAACTTCCTTAAAAGTGCATCAGTATTGGCATAAAACATTGAGACGATGGCCGATATTTCCGATACATTGGTGTGTCGTGTAATTCACAATTTTGATTAGTTCACCGTGGAAAGCTCTGTTATATGTTTTGGCGATATTACGTTGGAAGAATGGGCTTCGATGATTTTGACTATTGGTTGAGTTGTTTTGGCCGATTGAATAATACATAAATGGAAGGCATTTTGATTATAAGTAGTTGGTAGATGACATTTGGTTATGGCGGTGAGATGGATTATTGGATGAATGATGTCTGACTTTGTTTATAACCAATTTTATATAGTTGATTGTCGTTATATAGTTTTACCCGGCTGCCTTGCAACTTCCACATGAAATCGATGCATTGTATTACAACGTTTCCTGCTTCTACTTAAATCGTTGTTAGAATATAGTATATATGTACCCTAATCCGACTGACCTTATCCACCTAGTAGTACAGTATCTTCACCATGGTGTATGCAATGTATTTGTAACGAAGTTTTTGATAATTTTAATATATAGTGAATCAAATAACGAGTTTATAAAGAGTGTTTTGGACAACAAAGATTTTTTAGAACTATGATTGCCTTAGCTAGAGTTTATTAAAGGACGTTATCAAATGTTTTTCATGGGATTTCAGTGTTGTTCCCCAGGCTACCCAAGCGGGTTTTTTGTCCAAACCTTCCCAAAACTCCAAAATTGTTCCAACTCCATGGGAGACCAAAAATTTTAGTTTTACAAAATTTCAAATGTTGCTTATTTTGTCTTAACTTTCGCATCGTTTTGCATAAACTTCACTCATTCGTAGCCTGAGCTAATCCTTAGTTAACATTATTTTTCAATTTTAGTTGAGTTCTGTTACACGATGTGACGAAAACGGCTTGCTGAATATATTTAGTCGGCTTAATTCGCCAAAAATTATTGTTATATTTTATGATTTCGATGGGGGTAGGGTTGGATGGGAATTTTTTATGACGGCTATCGGAATTAATTATGGAAGAGATTCGTCACTGAAGATTGCGTGGTCTGACTTGTGGCCTGTAGTATGCCGGTGACACAGTTTATTCGGCACGCGTCCTCTCTAATTGTGATCTGTATCTTCGCCCTGGGAGTCGCGCTGCTGCGTGGCTACGTTCGAAGCACTCTTTGTTCAGCTAGATAAGATCCAAACACGTTGCAGAAAATGTTTATTACTAACTAGATAAAATATTAAATTAAGACTCGACCGTTAATACCCGTTGACTATGATAACGTACTATTCTATATTGTTAACCTGATTTAGACTTTACCACTAACTCGGCAACTCAGCACCAGCTTCCGCTTTTCCCTATTTGTTTAGGTTATCGCCTATCGGCTATACTCTATTTTTCTTGTGAGGTTGATGCAATCGCCCCCGATCGGCTGACAACTGTACGAGTATCTGAGTACCTCAACCTAGACCTTAGATGGGCGGCGCGGGATACGGGCCCCCCCAAGCGCAGCGGGCCCCGCCAAAACAACACACAAAACACAAGAAAACCAGAGGAGAGCAACACTAGCTAACACAAACATCACAAAATAGGCTTGGCATCTACACAGAATATATAATGACAAAACGGAAAAGCTGAGGAAAAGAAACTTAGCACCTATTTGATATATTAAAGCATCAAACGCAGCCACCTCCATATCATACAGCGGATCTCGCTACGTCCGCAACCTCAATCAACTAGCGATCCCGCAGTCTTCAATCGAGATCGTCGCCAGGCAGTCACCGCTCGCGCCATCGGGCGAAGGTACGGAGTGGCTGGAAAAAGACCGCTCACAGACGCCGCGTCACGGGAAGCGAAGAAAAACGAAGGGCGATAGCCGCATGGATACACGTCGGCAATGAATACTGTAGATGTAGTCCAGCGTATCGGGACCGTCTCGGCATCCGTGACGGGCGGTAGAGCCGCTCCAACTCACGACACAAGTCGTCCGGGTGGACGTCACCCAACAAGTAAGCAAATCTGACACTCTGCTGAAACGCGGAAGTCCCCCGACTGACTCAAGAATGTCGCAGCCGCACAAGGAGATAAGAATCCATATAGATCGTCACCCCGAGCCTGTCGAACCGTCACTGACGGACATAGTAGCCGATCCACAAAACAGAAGAACGGATGCGAAAATCGTCTCCTGCCGCTCGCCGACAACTGGCTCATCCTCAGCTCGTATTCGAATGCTCTTCTGCGCCTGCGACGTACAACAGAAATTCCATAGATCTCGTAGCCTCCGCAATCCCGTGCCGCCGCTACTGCAGAGGCGAACCCGTCTCCTATAACGTTCGAACGCGGCGGTCCTGCTCAGCTCAGACGTGAGTTCTAAGGTAGCGGTCTGCGATGCAAAGTCTGCTGCTTGTTCACCTCGAACGAACGTCATACCACACCACTATGCATATGAGTGGCCATTCCAACTCCGAAGCAATCCCGCAGTCACTATACCCGAGGTCCTCTGCTCTCACACATATCGAAAATCTCGACGCAGCTATAACGAATCAAAGTAAACCGAAGCGCAAGCACTCGATCTGCTCCCAGAGTGGAAAAGCAGTAACAGGAACTCGCCAAGGAATTGAGCTTCCACCACCGCGAGAGAGCCAGCAAACAAGGCGTACAGCCGCGAATCAGCCCGAAGAAAGAGACGAATATTCGATGACCCGCCGCATCGACACACGCGTAAGTTTCGCGCACAAGACAAAAGAGCTCGTTCCGAACTAGCCGCAGCACACCCCTCCCCTACGGCCGTCGTATGCCTGCGCGCGCATCGCGCCCAACCCCCTCCCCACGGACGCCGAGCCCCCACTCTTCTACGCACGCGCGAGTCTTAGACCTAGTGAAGTAGATGCTGTTTTGAATTACATCCTGCCAAAAGCACAAGCAGAACCCCCCAAAGCCCCCCCACCCCCATTTACACTAATATCAGTCCTTATTCACTACAATTGCCCCCGACCGGCTGACAATTACGTTAAGGTTGAGCGATAACAGTTTTAGGTTAGCTGCTACTTTAATAAGGCTCTTATGGCTTGATACAATCGCCCCCGACCGGCTGACAATTGTACGATTAGTTGATTATCTTAACCTGAGCCTTAGAATTACGCTATTACTTAACTAGTCGGTAGTGGAACTACATTTGTGAGCGGAGTTTGAGTTGTGACATTACGAATGTACTCAATTTTGTGTTCTTCAAATAACTACATTGCATAGGGCTCTATCATTGGTAAAAATATTATATAGGAATTCTTCGACCCAAAAAACCCTATAATGGTTTGATCGAAACGATTCTATTTCAATAAATAACACAACTATTGCAAAATTCTCTATTTTAGCTGCATAAGCTTAATTAATTAGCTAATTACTAATTAACCACTGAAACTTTCTTAATCCCAAATATCAGGTGCACACTCTGACATGATAGGCTTCCAAACAAAAACAAGTTTTTTAAAATCGGTTCAGTGGTTCTTGAGATCCATCGGACCGAACGAGCGAACTAACGAACGGACGGACATCGACTTTTTTGGTCACAGACAGAAAATAAAACGCTTCCCTCGGCTTCGCCTCGCTCCGCTCAATAATAATAATAAGGCATTTATAAAGCGCTTTTTCATGAAAACGTTACAAAGGTGCATAATAAAGTCAAAAGATTTCAACATATTAGTATATTTTGAAATGTTATATAACACATGAAACAAATAGGTTTTCAACCTCGACTTATATTCATTTAAAGTCAGATCACAATGACGCATAGCTGATGGTAAACTATTCCATACAGATGGACCTGCAAATGAAAAACAGTTGCTCTTGGGAATGTTCACGCGTAGGATGAGTTCTTATGCAAACTGGACACGTTTGACAAAGAAGCATTTAGCAATGTGTGTAGGAGTGCCCGTGTTAGTGCGTTTCCAACAATTAGTGCTTTGTATTTAATACGTTGATCTAGCGGTAACCAATGAAGCTGCCGCAATATGGGAGTAATGCGTTCCCAGCGCCTTGAACACGAAACCACTCTTGCTGCACTGTGGAGCGTTCTTTATAGCCGTTGGAAATTGTTAATGTAAAGAACGTTACAGTAGTCAAGCCGTGACAACAAATGCCCGAATCACACTTTTAGCAGTTTTAGAATGTGGTCGTCGTCGAACCCTACTTATTTCACGAATTTGCCATTGACAAGAACCTCTTACAGCGCTTATATGTTTATTAAAGTCCAGTTTGCAGTCTAGAGTCACACCAAGTATTTTAACAGTGGGGTATGGGTGAATTATGGATTCACCAAGCTTGATACTAGGTACAGTAAAGTCTCACCAACTGAAGTAGATTAACTGGGTTTTACTGTCATTTAGCTTGAGTTTATTGTAAAACCAGTCTTTCAGATTTTCCAACGATGCCAAGTCATTTTCGAAGTCCGCTAACTTTATGTGTTTGTATTTGCACGTCATCAGCATAATTGTGGACGCTGAAACCCGCATTAGCTATAATGTTCACAACAGGTGCAATGAAAATATTGAACAAATCAGAACCAATTACACTGCCTTGTGGTACACCACTCACCATCGTAAATGTTTTTGATAAATGTTCACCAATTTGAACACGGGCTTGTCGATGTTCAATGTATGATTGAAACCACTTGAGAGACATGGCTTACATACCAAGCTTCGGCAATCTGTGTAAGATTACGCTGTGGTCAATTGTACCAAACGCAGCCGATAAGTCTAGACTGATTAAAATTGTAATTTTGTTCTTACTAAAGGCACACTGTATATCGTCACAGAGTTTAACCAGCACCGTTTCCGTTGAGTGCCTTGTTCTGTAGGCTGATTGTTGCGAAGGAATCAAGATGTTTGTTTCAAGATATTCCTTTCAGTTGTTTCAATACAGCTCGTTCAATAAGTTTAGAAATATAGGACAGATTCGAAACGGGACGAAAATTGTTCACGTCTTCAGCATCACCGGCCGAAACCTTGAGTCGTGGATGTATAATAGCTAGCTTTTCTCGAAAAGGCATTGTGCCTGTCGTGATAGATTCATTAATTATTGCAGTTATGGGGTGAACCAGTTATTCAATATACTGTTTGACAATCCGTGGCGTTATAACGTCTAGTAGGCATGATTTGTCTCGCTGGACTTGATAAGGTATCGCACCGTTTCCTCGGTTACCGTCGTGAGATGAAGTTGGTGTAGACAGTTTGTTGCAGCCGTATTTTCGCAGGGCATTTGTTAAAGAAAATTGGACCGTATGGATAGGATTTTGTCAGTGAAATGGGTTGCAAATGCATCAGCTCGATTGGGATTTGCAGTTTTTCGATGTTTCGAATACAGCAATGAATTTATTACGGCCCATTTTTTGGCAACTGGCACGGTTTTAGCCTGTATTTCCAAAATATATTAAATTTCCGTTGGCATAACTCTCTATAAAGTTTCTTTTGTGTTAAATAAAAATGTCTTTGGTCATCCGATTTCGATCTTCGCCATGGCCGCATATGCCTGCGTAAGGTCGATTTTGCCGTTCTGCGATCAGCATCAAACAATGGGGTGTCAGGCTTGTTACGAATGGTTTTAGTTTTGACCGGAATCAGTTGATTAATAATACAATTTAATTTATTATATAAATAATCAACACGCTGGTCGAAGGTACAATTGGAAAGCAATGTTAACGTTGAAAGCATCATTCCAAATTGTTCAGACCTCAAGCTCTTCCAACAGCGATAGTTGTTAGTGATAGCGATATTGTTTTCCTGCGCACTTCTTCAGTCGAGTGTCAATTTAAAGTTGTCATAACTAAGTTATGGTCTGAGACAGCACAGTCCACCACATCAACATGGAACACCAAGTCAATATTTTCATACGAAAATGCAAAGTAGAGTATGCTGCCACGATCATATGTGGCTGCCGTAACATACTGTTTGAGACCGAAAGAAGTAATCTTATTGGTGAAATTTTCTGTTGCATTGGGAATATTAAATCCCCAAGGATTAACAGATCGGTTGTGGAAGCAGTGATTAGCGTTAGTAGTGTCACAAAGTCATTGATTAAAACCTGCCGCTGCAGTTGAGGCGGCCTGTATATTACTAGTAGAGTGATAAAGCGGCCGTTGGCGTTGATGTACCACACGTAAAATCGAAGCCTTCCACACAAAGTTCCAGCGCATCGTTGCTAGCTTTGTAGTTTAACGCTGTTTCGTAAACAATAGCAAGGCCACCATCGCGCCGTAGTTGTCGTGACGCAGCAGTATTCGAATAACTAAGTGGTGTGCATTCGTCCAGTGCAGATGAAGTGTTTTTCCGCATCCAGGTTTCTGTAAGTATTAGCAGTTGGAGTTGATGGTTCGTTATCGTGTGCAGGATTAGAGCGGTTTTCTTCGCAAACGAACGAACATTTAGTAGACCAATTTTGACGTTTTTCATATTGTCCATGTCTCTGCCATTGGATGTAATAGATGTATTTAGTCAATAACTGTTTTCTATCAAAGACGTCGTGTTTGTATCTGACGTTCAAAATCGAAATACGATTGGTGGTCTTACGCTGGATTGGGAGCAATCAGACTTATCTCCATTATATTGGTCGCCAATGCTGTTGGTGTGTGCATTTCTTCTATTGATGGTTTGATTGTTGTCATTAATATCATTACCGTTGCTGCATGTATCTCCGTTGACTGTAGTATTACTGCCGGCACTGTCACCATCGGTAACATTGTTCTTTTTTGCGCGGCACTCGCTGCTGTTGATTTCGTTGTTGTTTACGTTGTTGCGGTTACTCCCTGCTAAACATAGATATCACAAAACAGATGAAGGAAGAAATGAAGGTGCAGTGGATTTAAAATGTATTAAAATAACTTTTACATTAGACTTAATGTATTGCGATGGCATTATTGCCTCTGTGGAACTTTCAAGAGACTGAGGATCAGTGGTCAGAGACATTTTTAGGCTACCTTTGGGCAGCCAGTGCCCGTCAGCTAGATGATAATGACAACTTTCTGATCAGAATGCTATAAATGAGACAAACTGTTATACTACTCTTACAGTTTCAATAAATACAGTTCACTGCCAAGAACTCAGTGTTTGGATGCGTTGCAGGTAACGTTACCTTGCTTCAATGTAAACTAATTTAGAAAGTTTACAAACGCACTGGCTGGTGCTTGACGCAATTTATGTTAACCAAGCTTACAGCTAAGCTTCCATGTAATCCATACTCTATACCGTGTTGAACCGGTCTAATTCTATATAACATAAACCAAAGACTTCTGAATGAGTAAAATGCATATGTGCTACAAACATCTATCTGGCTCTGTTTTGTTAACAAACTTCAGTAGGTTAAGATGATAAATTCGTACTGAAATTGTGTTCCCTACTTAAGTTTCACAAGCAAACAAATCATTTCTTTTGTTTGGTTGTATTGGAACTTGATCATTGTATATATATTACTATGTCTGGACCACAGATGAAGCAAAGATGTGGAAAATTTCAAACAAAATTTTTAAACCGGAATTTCGGTTCCGGTATGGTTTTTGCCTTTTGCCGGAACCGGAACACGATTTTCGGCGGAACCCGAACATGAATTTAGGTTACTTCCTGCCAATCACCTAACCTTAACGCTAATAGCAAATAGGTAAGAGCGGAAGCTGGTGCTGAGTGGCCGAGTTAGTGGTACAGTGTAAATCAGGTGACAATTACAGGTAGATCAAAAGACGTGATCAATAGGACGGCACTAAAGAATAGTGCGTTATCTTAGTCAACGGGTATTAACGCTCGAGCCTTAATTTAATATTTTATCTAGTTAGTAATAAACATTTTCTGCTACGTGTTTGGGTCTTATCTAGCTGAACAAAGAGTGCTTCGAACGTAGCCACGCAGCAGCTCGATACCCTGGGCGAAGATAGAGATCACAATTTTAGAGGACGCGTGCCAAATAAACTGTCCCACCGGCATACTACTGGTTACAAGTCGGACCACGCAATCTTCGGTGACGAATCTCTTCCCTATTTAATCCCGATAGCCGTCATAAAAAATCCACATCCAACCCTACCCCCATCAAAATTATAAAATATTACAATTATGTAACCCGATCAGTCAGTATTGTACGACTGAGACGCAGCACAGTCGCCGTCTTGTTTTCTTTGTTTATTTATGTAGTGTAACCTGTATTTTCGTCGACTGGGTTACAATACTTCCGGTTTAGGTTGGGTCGTTATTAAAGTAGTCATACGCAATGAATTGCGTAACTTTAGTGGATTTTTTGGGTTTATCGCTTATGATTTATGGTCTTGATTCCAGAACAGTTGCGCTGGGTACCATGATGCTAAGATCACATCACAAGTAAACTAGTGAAGCTCGCTTGCGAGCCAGAATTCGAGTGGTGAAAACAATCCCTCGAAGTATGTTGTAGAAAGCACACACAAACAAAGCCTACACACAGTACGCAGGTGTAGCATTATATATATAAACCGTGAGTGATGAGTTATAGTTGCGCCCGCCTCTTTTGATAGCCAACGTATGCAGTAGACAAAACATCATACAACGACTACAAAAACAATGAACTAACAATTTAATAATTCAACAAAACCCTAAATTGACCTTGAAAAGAACGTTAAAGAATTCAAACCGACACTTTAGAAAAATCTCATTTTTCGTACCAAGTATGAAACAGAAGTGTGAAAAATATTTGCCACAAAATATTTTTGACACTCGCAATCAGCTTGTTGGCCCAGAAAACCCCATATCCGACACTAAAATCAACAATAAGCACACATTTAGGTGCATTTCCCACAACTTTTCACCAAATATGAAATTTGGCGCCAACTATAAGCTTATAGACTCCAGATTGGGAAATAGTTGAAAAACTTGTTATGTATATATCATTGGAAAGCCCTGGTAAAGCTACATGGAATATGCCTATTAGTTTGCGGATACCTCGTTTACTTATTGAGAAAAGTCGCAAAAACTTGAGGGGTGCACGAAAATGGGCAAAAATGACGTCATTTTGCCCCATAACTTTTCCCACGGGAAAAAATTCAAAAATCGGGCTCCGTCGCTACACCTAAATCGACTATTGCGGTTCGAATGGATTATCTTGCTTGAAAATTCGCCCAACCGTTATCGAGATCCAGGTGCGACAGACACACATACAGACAGGACCTCCTCAACCAGCGTTTTTTTTTCAAATCTGACCCTGAGCAAAAAGTTGAGCATTTCTAAGAGATATTGAGCATTTTGGAGCAACCCGAAAACTGCATGCTTTTAAATTATTAAATGTTTCAGCAGTTCTTACGTATAGCCATAGTCTTATATAATTGACATAGTAATAAACTAGTTATACTTATTGTAGTAACACGTTCTAAAATCTAGTATGTATAGATTTGTAACACGGGACGCTAGTAAAAAATCTGGCAAGCGACTAACTCTCCAGCCTACTTCGGACTCAACCTCAGAATCCGAGGAACAAGCATCTAGCAATGATGATGGTTCTGTTGCCGCGATTGATAAACCTAGTACGTCGAAAAAACCAGCGAAGAAGTGCAAAGATTTTGGTTAGTGATAAACTGTATTGAGCGGAACTTTTGTTTATGTTATGAATGAAAGCCAAATCAGTGAATTACGGAGATATCATTATGAGCCAGTGACTGAAATAAGATTCTAGAATAAAATCTCACGTATACGACGAATTCTTCGAATATTCTAATACAATAGGGAGACCAGCGATTCTGAAATGAAATTGTCAATAAGGAATTTTGGAATTCGTTCATTAGAGAAGTATAGAGCTAATAACATAGTGTAATTCGACAGTTTGACGTTATGTTACATTTAAGATTATATATAAAACAACTGTAACTAGAGATCGGGTTATATGCGCGAAAGGAAACTACTACTATCCCTACCAGGGAATTCGAAATGTTTATCCACAGCAAATAATAATGGATAAGATCTAAATGGGTATGTCCGTCAAACGAGATACCCCGGCCCGAGGAATGTAACGAAAAATTGTTTTCAGGTTTGCAGTTTTGGGCTAACTTTTGGACTACTGGGCTGTTACAAAAAAATCTGGGCTTTTGCCCTTGAGCCATGTATACCTTATCCCATGTCTTTCCTGGAAAATATATATAGCATCGAAAATCGGAAGATTTCTGGCGTTCGAGTTATTTATGGTTACCGATGCTCACTCCGTTTCCACTCGGTAAAAGTCGTGTCAATTTTAATATAAAATGACTGTGTGATTGGTTATCTTTGGCTTCAGGCGCCAGAAAAAATCGAAAACGCATACACAAAGATCTCAGTGCTAAATCAGTTGTCCTTCCAGCGGAACGTTTTCGCAAATGGCAGAAAGATATGCCTTGGCTAATATGGAACAATGCCGACAAGACCTTACAATGCTCTGCATGTATCAGGGCGGGAAAGACAAATGAATTCACAGTTGGAAGTGCCAGACCTACCGATTACTGGAGAAAAGACCGTGCAGTCCGACATGCAGATACTCCTGATCACCGACATGCTAGTACTATGGGTCGAGAAGTTGGATCTATGGAACGAGCGCATCAAAAAATGGTTCAAAAAGCATCTCCAGGATATCGATGTCTTTTCCGAAATCTCCTTTTCGTTTTCCAGAAAGAGCAACCTATTTCATCGGCTTACGACCTTCACATGCTTCTCAAGGCGCACAATGTTGATCTGAAACCAGCGGTGAGCGCAATTGATGCGCGACTAAACTTAACACGTACCCACCAGCTTAGCTTAGCTGCTTTCAGTTAGAAATAGTCTCTGTTCGAGAACAAATTCAACGTACATGTGACGTCATCAAAGAAACGGTTGGTGGATAAATGCTAAGTTTAGTCGCGCATAACAAAAGTGGCCAAAGTCAAGCTGAGGGGCGTGACGTCGTAGGCTGGTATGCCGTTCTAGTACAGATCCTGAGCTTCGACCTTTATGTGGTCACCAGATTATCATTAAGCTTAAGTCGGGGGCTGCCGCCCCCCGAATCCCCCGCACTGAGCTGTTCCTTTTTCCACTAAGCTAGCGCTTCTCCTTCTGTAAATTCAATTACTTTCTAAACATTAAGTCCAACGGTAGTTGAGATCTCGTCGATCGCGGTGCTTCTGATATTTCCAAAATACATTTATGGACATTTTTATGTTTAAGCCGCAATTTTCTAATATTTTAATTAATTTAATTAAATTCAGGGATTAATGACATAAAATTCATTATATATATATAAATATTGAAATTGTCTTCCTGCTATGCCTGAAACACGTCTTTCTTCGTCAGTGCCGGAACTTCCAGTTTGTTCTTCCTGTACGAAAATTATCAACGAGATGGACACTAAGGTGCAGTGTGCGAAATGTAGAAATTTCCAACATCGAGTGTGCGCGAAAGTGAGTACTACTGTTATTGAGGTTCTAAAGCCAGGAGCATCTTTGCGGTGGTTCTGTTCAAGCTGTGACCCCACCATTGATAACGATTTGGCTAAGATTGTTTCTCTTGAAGATCGAATGAAAAATTTTGAGCAATCTCAGAAACGTTTAGAAACTGTGCTGGCAGAAGTTGTCAAGAAATTAGAAGCTTTATCACCTGGTGGGGATGACCCCCTCCCTCCTGCTCCTGTGCTAAACAATTCAGCTACTATAGTAAACGATAACGTTCTTGTGAGTAAAGTGCTCAGTGAAATTAATGACCGTAATCGTCGCAAACATAATATAGTTGTCTCAAACTTACCGGAAAGTACTAGCGATGATACGGCTGTACGTAAAAAGTATGATTTAGACAAATTTGTAGAAATGTGTGGTGCGCTTAACGTTGAAATTAATGTCAGCGAAGTTGTTTCTATTTTCCGCCTTGGTAAGGTGGGAAATAAGCCACGTATTATGAAGGTTGTCTTATCTACTCTGGAAAAGCGCGACAGTCTAGTCGCAAATGCTAAAAAATTACGTTCCCTGTATCCGAAATATGCTTTTTTCGAATATTCCTATATCAATCCAGATAGAACCAAGGCGGAATCTGAAATTTTTCACCGTTATCGTCTGCAAAAGAAAAATGCTTCGTCAAAAAACTTGCAAAACGAGGAACCTATTCATCAGCATATTTAAATGTTTTGAACACTATATCTGATAAATCAAGCTGCAGTTTATCCAACAACGATATTGCTATTAATTGTTTTAAAACTAACATTAGCACTTGTGACGTTAATTTTGTATGTAATAATGATAATTCTGCGAATTCACTTGCTTATAATAGTTTATTTTCTGTTCCTTTATGTACTACGAATAATGCACAGACACGTACTACTACTCATAAACCTTTGTCTATGCATAACAGTAATCAGTCTAGTTTAAAATGTGTGCTTATAAATGCTCGATCATTGTTAAATAAGATAAATGAGTTTGAAATATTTATTAATGCTTACTGTTTCTCTATAATCCTTGTTACGGAAAGTTGGACATCACGCCTGAACGATGATGATCATCTGCGACTAAACGGCTATACACTCTTTCGGCGCGATCGCACAGGTAGGAGGGGAGGGGGTGTCCTTATCTTTGTCCGAGATACGCTTAACGCTTTGCAAATAGACGTCAATCATCCAAACAATGAGGTAATTGCTTGTTCCCTGTTCCTGTCTCAACACTGTAAACTTGCGTTAGTGTGCTTATATAGGTCACCCAGCTCTTCGATTGACGATGATAGAAATATAGCGAACTGTATCTCAAGCATTTGCACTGACTTATCATATTCATCGGTTTGCATATGTGGAGATTTCAATTTACCACACTTCTGTAAATTCAATTACTTTCTAAACATTAAGTCCAACGGTAGTTGAGATCTCGTCGATCGCGGTTGTTCTGATATTTCCAAAATACATTTATGGACATTTTTATGTTTAAGCCGCAATTTTCTAATATTTTAATTAATGTAATTAATTAAGGTATATTCATTTGTTATTTTAGGAGTCTTTGCCTTCGAAGCACATTGCATCATCAAATATCCACCAGGGATTCACCTCCTACTCATTGTTGGATGCCCTAAATTCTATCGTAGAGACTGAGATTCTACAACAACTTGTCTCCGCTCCAGCATTTGGTCTCCACATTGACGAATCCACCAACCTGTCTCAAAATAAATTACTTCTCAACTTCGGATGTTGGGTGCAATTGAACTGGAAGCACTCGACGCCGCCTCTATTAGCAATAAAATTGAACAATACTTTACGGACAAAAAATAGATAAGTCGAAGCTCGTATGGTTTACAAGCGACGGCGCTGCATTCATGCTTGGTGTAAAGAATGTGGTGCACAAACATCTCCGCGATAAATTCAACGTGCCGCACATGATAGAGTACCACTGCGCGGCGCATTGCGAAGCGCTTGCGCTAAAAGATTCCTATAATAATATTCCGTATTTTACCAGATTCGACAACAGCCTCAAGGAAATAGTAGCGTTTATGAATATGCATAAGTCCCGTTTAGCCGCGCTCAACGTTGCTGAAATTTTGGACAGCGACTATGTTCAGCCGGAGCGGATCTTTGACGTTCGGTGGCTTTCTCGGTCGAATACCATGTCCCAGATGGTACGCAGCATGGAAACAATACAGATTGCCGTCGAACAACTTGCTGAAAGTAGCGATATTGCCAAAGGGGTCTTCAAAATAATAACAAGACCTGACTTTCTGCTCACACTCTTTCATGTCAGCGATATCTTAGCGGTTTTGGCGATTCTCAACAAGAAATTTCAAAAGCAGCAATTACACCCTGCCGAAGTACACAGCATGGTAACTGCAACAGTGGACACAATTTGTGGCAGTTATTTGCAGGGCGAGATTGAGCTGGGCCCGAATGCTGAACGCTTGCTGTCTGGCGAAATGAAATTGAAAATGGGCAGCACTTTGAGCACTGTTCGACCTGATATAGAAGACAAAATACGTCAACTGGCACGCAGCGTAGTCGGCGCTTTGCGCGATAGTCTTCACGACAGCAACGAAGTCATCATGTCTTGTCGCATTTTCGATCCGGCATGTTTTCCAACCGACCCAGAATCCATCACCAAATACGGCAAACACCAAATGAAGCTGCTGCTCAATATCTATGGAGATGCTGTCCAAGTCGATAAAGCTTCGGCGATGAATGAATGGGCTATATTTCGAGCAGCTCAGCTGAAACAATCTTCATCGATTCAAGACTCATTTCGTCTCGTTATGATTAATGACAAATTTCCGGAGTTACAAATCTCGTTTATAGCGTCAGCTGTTTCGACGCTTCAAATTCAGAGGTTGAACGAGGCTTTTCGTTGCTGAACCGGCTTAAAACAAAGCTCCGAAACCGACTTAAGGCCGCCACAATCGATAGATTGATGCGACTACGACTGAACTCGAAACCGTATAACGAGTTCGACTACGATAAGGCTTACAACATTTGGTTGTCAAAAACAAATAAAGGTCGATATGGTGTTCGGAAAACCATTGATGGCGGCACTACAGGCAGCGTTGGTACTGACACGGTTTGCTCTGGCTCATCAACCACAACGTCAGTTAATTGACATAACACCAGATGATGACGCTGAAGATTTCGAAGGCTTCGATGAGGAAGAAATCAGAAAATTACAGAACATCTATGCTGAAAGCTCACTATCAGGTGAGAGTCTTGGCGTAGAATCTTGTGCGTGAGTAAACTTAAGCTGTGAGGCTTATAAAACTCTTTTGTCAAAAGCAAAATCGATTCCGTTGTTCAGTGAACACAAGTTCCATTTTTGTGTATGAGAACAGAAATTGGTCCGTTTCAAATTTCTTACATTATAATTTGAAAATGTTCGCGAACAGCTAGACCTTAAAGTATACAGCAGCCATATTGCATTTTCTAACCGCGTTATTGAACAGAAAAATGTCGAAATTGGATGTGACATGTGACTATTAAAATCCGAGTTTTGTTCTCTACCAAAGTTAACTACATGGTGTCAAAAGAGGATGGTTGGCCTCACATCTTAAGTTTACTATCGCATTGATGTTACCTTGCTATGTAAAAAGAAAATTTTTGAAAATGTTATTTTAGTTTCAAACTTTCAAATAAAAATAGAGCTGAGAACAATTTTTTCAAATATAATCCCGAAACTTTGGGCATTGAATAAACAAGAAAATTTAAGTGGTGACAGAGAACAGTAGAGTAGACGATATATATTCTTAGTGTTAACTGACATTGAGCAAAAGGTTGAGCATTTCTAAGAAACCTTGAGCATTTCTAAGAAAAGTTGAGCAAATGCTCAGTAAAATGCTCAAAAAAACCCTGTCCTCAACCCCCTCCAGAGCCAAAATCGAAAATTCTTGGTTCGCGCGCTTCGCTCTCTCATTCCACTAGAAATTAAATCAGATTATTATATAACATTAGTAGTACCAATTAATTCCACTAGATTCTATTAAATCAATTATTATATAACATTAGTAATACCAATTCCAAAAAAATTAGGTGTGGTTTAAAAATTATGCCGTAAGGTTATATGGTGGCATATACCGTATTACAAAATAGTGACAATCGTCGGCCGTGTGTCGAGTAAGAAACCGAGTATAAGTAAAACGGGGTTAACTTCATGAGAAACCCTGGGCGAGTAAGGGCGTGGATTAGGACGACCAATTATTAAGATCCCTTGTCTCCTCATTACCACCTGTTGCGTATTTCGTTTGGGTGCCGGATCACTAAGACAAAGTTCCACCTAGGGTGCGTTCGTTCGCCACAACCTAGCTTGTAATATAACACGCCGTTCGGGTGTGTGTTACAAAAGATATGGGTTACTGTTGAGCTTAAATATAAGGCCTCCTTAGGCTTAAGTAATTAAATAGAATTACGGAGTGCTTCCGTTCGGGGCATTTTGTATTAATCTTAAAAGAGAGCTAATAGAACATCAGATAACCTAAATATTAAGGAGTATTGGAGAACTGAATCAGAAGTAGTACCCTCGGATTGTAATTAGAGTCACCGAAATAATCAGGAGCTAGAGTATATTGTGTGGTCACTATAGCGGAATCATTATAAACTACGTTTAACCAGGTGTGCGATATATATGTTTAACCATTTCATCCGACTAAACATTTTTACTTGCGTCTTTGATTTCAAAGTTTCTAAACCACGAGTGTAGTTATACCGTAGCGCCAGATAGAGTCGAACTGCCTCGCAAACAAATAGAAAGCTGATGACATCGTTTCCCCCGGCATTCTACTGGCCTCGTTCTCATCAATCGTCGGTGACTAATTCCTTCCCCTTTTAAATACAGATAGTCGACACTCGTGATAAAAATCAACGTCCCGCTCCTACCCCCGCAAAACAACAATAAAATACCATTTAGTTGAATATAATGTTGTTGATAGCCTTATAATTGTTGAGAAGTCGAGGAGTGATAGATGAGTCGGTAAAACGCCTGCTTCCGTCCAGAGATGAAGTCATTGTTGGGTTGAAAAGCGCTATTTAGCACAAAACGTTCTTTTTCCGAACTACAGTAAAAATTATATTTTCATGTTTTTGTTCGGTTCTGTATTCTTCATTTGGGTCTAGCGATACGAGCTTCGAAACGAAGTTATGTGAGAAACAGCCGCTGAAAACGTAGGTAGTTAATGGCGGGATACGAACTCACGACCTCCCGCTTTTGGATCCGCAAGCAGGAGCTCTACCGACTGAATTAGTTTCTGTCCGACTGCACAGCTGTTGTAAAGCTGCTACATATAACTGTTTTCAGGAAATACAGTGATAGCGTTCTGCTAGATGCCAGGTACAACCAAATGTTCTGTACGAATTAAGAAAATTCTGCGTTTTTGTCTGGCGTATCTATGGGTGTTTATGGGCTAAGTAGGGTATATATGTCGTCCCATTTTCACTTAACATCGGTTTTGCTTTGTGACATGTTACTGTGGAAAAGAGCGTCACGGCATTCTTATAGACATGTAGGTTTTTGAGCACATTTTATATAACAATATTGCCGCCGCAGACTTATGCTTGTTCTGTGATGTCGTTCTAGGGAATGCGGCGTGTTTATGGCTCTACCGAGTTTTACAGGTAGGAGAATTTTTGCCTTTGTGCCTTGATATTGCAGGGTGGGAGCGTGAAAACATTCTTATATATGTTTTTAAGCATGATGAATACGTCTGTTTTATAGTCGGAGACGTGTTGCTGTATCTTGTTATTACATGGCTGTGGGTGTTCTTTAAGTCGGATCATTTTCACGCAACCTATTTTAATTATATAACATACAAATTCCAGTAAGGCCAGTATTTCAAGCTTGGAATATTCACATATTAGTTATATTTTTGATAAAAAAATTGAGAAAGCGTATATATACGGTTTTAACCCAATTGCATTCAGATTTAATAGTATAGTGAAGGTCGCTAAAGAAAAAGGAAAACTATATGACTTTGGTTTTTTTCGGGTTTTAACCATGAAAATATAATTTACAGCGTAGCGCAAATGCGTCACAGGGTAAACGATCAGTAACGGTAATTTTGACACACTAAATAAAACCATCGCAAATCAACATGCAAAAAACGCAACTTTTTTTCGCGAAATTTTCGTTAAATAAAAAGTGACGTTCCCTAAAAACAAGTCGAAAAGAAAAATCAATATTCTTACACGTAGACCTAAACTTACACGGTCGATAACAAACAAATAACACTGTTTTGCATATTTCGCTCTTTGCAATGTACGCAAAAGCTATTGTTACAACTGCAAGCAGTTAGTGACGAAAAATTTACTAAAATTCACAAATAAGCAGTAATGAATCAGTAACGAAAGCAGTAAGTATATATAGCAGAAAGAAAACTATATTTTAAAACCAATAGAATTTGTCATACAGTATTTGCACCGCAATTCAACTGTATTTGTGCCTTTGCTTCAAGAGATACTCCAAATACAACTATATATACTTCGAATTCAACTCGGTGTAACTATATAATTTTCACCACAATTCAACATTGCATTTATTCCATCGCAACGCATTGTTCCAACTTCCTTTCAAATAGTGTTGTTAAATAAAAAATGATAAAACAATAATAAAATATTGTTAAAACGAAAATGACTGCTGATGACCTATTAAAGTATGCTATTTGCTCGTTGCCCTGATTCACACGTACTCGCTCGTATAAATGCAGTCATCTCTGGCTATTTTACGCAATTGAGTTAATTAATAACACGAGTTCTACGAAACAGAAAAAACTTATGTCGCTGTTGTACCGGTTTACACGTTATCAGATCCACCAACAATATACTTCTTATATGCTTTATGAAAAGTTATCACACGCTGTTCTTGTGGAAACTTGTATCGATCCCGTTGCGCCATCAAGGCACGCGCTGTGCCAGCGGTCTGCTCAACCAATTCTATATATAATGACTTGCTTATAATAAAATGAATGTCAATGATTTCAATGTCGTCCCTGGATGGCCAGATGTAAGTAAACTTTACTGCCTTCAACCGTCTCATTATCTTCGCGCAAAAACATCATTTCTACTTTCTTCTGATTGCCAGCACCTTGCCCATCGCAAAATCGAACCAACTTCCCAAAGTACGGCTTTTGGGCAAAATAAAGCGCAAAAAATTTGCCGCAGACGGCATCTTCAGATTTGAGCTCTAGCATAACCGTGTTCAGGTGAACTTCAATCTGCCGGCGATTAAGATTTTGACGCCACACTACGTTGTCCGGGCCGTCTCCGTCAGAATCGGAAGATGCTCCAGAGGCACTGGGATTCGAAGCAATTACGGCTTCTATCGCGGGCCCAGAATTGTGCGATCGAGGACGCTTAAACTTGGACGATTTCCTGGCATCGGATCTAGCTTCAATTTCGCGGCGATGTTGGATGAATGCTTCGCCTGTTGCCACTTCTGCAAGACGAAGACGACCACGACCTCTGCCCCATGGAGTTGATAATCCCGTGCTCATACGCTTATCGAGGACCTTTTGGTGAAAATCATCCATCTGTTCCTCGGGAGTCTTACGCCTGGAATCTTGTTCTCTACATGTAGGCGTATTGGTAGTGTCCCGCGAAAGTGAACCATCAACGTACATCCACCGTGCAACCCATTCTAAGCGCCATTTTGCCTCATATAGTTCACCGTCCTGTGGCATTTTACAATCCGGGACTGGAGGATGCTGAGGTGTTTGTGGAATCGCCGCTGGAGAATATTGACCGGAAAGCGAACGCCGTGCTGCACATTGAGTGACTGTAGGAGGTGCTGGAGTGCCCTGCTTCTTAGGCGTTGGCTTTATGAATTCCAGATAATCGTATTCCGTGAGTTCGGGCATACCTTGAGCTTCCCATTGCCGGAACCGTTTGAGCAAAAGTTTGTCAAATCGTTGTTGCGGGTACATCTGTGGATTCACCGGAAAGACCCCGCATCTTTTAAACCCAGCAACGATCACTTCATTCGTCATCGAAGATTGCCAAACGTTGCTGAGGAAGAAACAAAAATCCTTGCGTGATATGGCTCGGTTGCTCCAATTCGTCACGCAGAAACTGATTCCAACGATTTTTGAGAACACCCAATATGACAACGTCCAGAGGCTGCAAGACGTCGGTAGCATGCGGAGGCAACTTGATGATTATAACGGAGTTAGCGACTGCCATTTCGAGTACGCGAACGGAGAGATGTGATATATGACCGTCGTACAGTAGCAACAACGGTCGTTGTTTTATCGTTTCTAAGAAGCGGTGTTCAAACCATTCAGCAAAAATTTCCGTCGTCATCCAGCCGGAACTTGAAATGTCAATACTGAACCCTCGCATGCACCCATCGGTTGTATTTGATGGAGGCATCCTCTGCAAATTAAATACAACATGAGGTGGCATATAGTTACCTGCGGCGTTAACGCAGCATAAGACCGTGGTGTTAGCTCGACCTTCGCCAACGCGTCGTTGCATTGGATTATCGCCTTTACCGGAAACCACAGCTTGCGGAGATGGATCGTTGTGAAATCCTGATTCGTCGAGATTCCACAGATGTTTGGCCAGTTCTTCTACCGTCACTTTTTCGAGAATTTTGTTGACTTCTTCCTGGAGCAGCTTGTAGAAAGGCATTATTATGAATGGATTGCGTGTTGCTTCGTCGCGTGACACCGACAAGCTAACTGGTCTACGCAGCTTCAAGCTGTGTCGATCTTGAAACGAACGGACCCATTTTGTTTGAGGCCCTTTCTCTTTCCACTGGTCGATATCGTGTACTTGGCAGTAGTCATTGACATTGGCCGGTATCTGCGATTGAGTAACACCCCAGCCGGTTCGTGCAAGTACGCGAATGACGACCGCAATTGCCTCCTCGTCAGCTTGTTTCAAAGTTGGTTTGACACCACGAATGCGTTGGACTCGTCTCCCGTCTGCTACCTGTAAAGCGCAGCGCAATTTATACTGTGACATTCCGAATGTTTCAGCGCATTTTTTCATTGATCCGAAATCATGAGCGCGAGTTTTCCACGCTTCCACCATAAGTCGTACTGTTTGTGTTTTTGCAGGGCTTAACGACCGGACGGTAGTAATAATAACGTTTAGAATTTTGGGACATTATTATTATTATTAGCAGCACAGTATATTTATTCTGAAAATAAGTTAAAAAGTGATAAAGGGCGCGGATTATCCGTCATTTAGTCGGATAGTCCGCGTCCTTTTTTTTTGAAGATCCACTTCCTTTTTTTACCGAACGCTGTTGTCTTCCTTTTTATTTGAGAACGACAAAACAAATTTTTTCGTCAAAAAAATCGGAGTTGTAAATACCATTTATCAGTATTTTAGACGTTAGATTTATATATATTTAGCAACATTTCTTGTGTTGTTTTGCCTTACGAGACCTTTGTCATGACAAATACATGCACATGAGGTAACTTTAAAAAAGGTTGGTATGTTATCGTATTCATAGCAAAAATTCGGGAAATTACGTTTTGAACTTTTTTTCTCCAACTGAAATACTTAAAAATTCAGTTACATAAGGTAACTGCTAGAAACCGCTAATACATATTTTAGAATTTCAAAATCGTAATTTGGACGAGTAGGGACTGAATAATGGCCATCCGATTTTTTAGGGCTAGTATGTCAAACTTTTTTATTAGCGAACCCTACTATAGATAGTATTTAATTTTTTTTAATTTTGTATATGTATTTTATTTATTTTTTGTTTTTTTTTATTTTTATACAAAATTTATTGACTGTATAGAGAAGGTCAATTAGCCCTCTTCCTCAGAATCCTGACCGTCACCATCGGCGGCCAGGCCCATTCGGATAGCGACGGCCTTCGATCAACTCTTTCCAAATTATAGTGCGATTTTCGAGCTAGCAGTAAATTTTGAATTAACCAGCGATCGGTGCCATGGGGTTCCGCTCGGAGAGGGCCACAGATGACGTTCCAAAGAGGAAATGTATCAATGTCTGGCCGCGGTGGCTGTTTGAAAAAATGTCCTGAGCCTTTCGCATTTGGAACGGCAGTAGGACATAAACAGTCGAAAGTCAAGTGAATAACCTGCCCACAAATCATATTTCGTCCAACTAACTTGCCAACAAGTAAAGTTTCTCCCTTCTCTTTCTCATAGATGATAGCATACCATTGGCCAATTATATCGGCTTCTAGTGCTCCCGAACCAAGAGACTGCCACAGATCTTTGACGGATTCCATATAGGCCGCTTGAATTTCATTTCTCTCCTCTTCGCTTACTTCATCCAATGATTCTTCTGATTCGTCTTTGGAGCTGTAGCTACATCGACTTTCAGTACTATCGTCAGATGTTGATGGTCTACGTTTTATTTTTTTCCGTTTACCAGGAGCAGCAACGGATTTTCCTTTCTGAGAACCCGGTCGTGCGGCCTTGGCTTCGGCAGCAGCCTTCGCAGGAAGAAAATATTCGTCGCTCGTGAGAACAGCTGCACGACCTCGTGCTCGTCCGCGGCCTCCTCGGCGAACCAAAGGAGTAGCTGACTGAAAGCCTTGACTGGTCCGGCATACATCAGCTAAGGAGGTGTCAGATGGACTGCTGACATCACTCTCACAAACTAATCCAATCTCCCAACTTGCCTTAAGGACCCAAGTGCAACCACTTGGTAGTTGCTGTCGCGGTTTTGGTGGAATAGTAGCGTGTTCTGGATCGTTACATGCATACACTGGTGTGGAGTGGCGTGGCGGTACTGATGGTGGCTGTGAAAGAGCTGGGCTTTGCGCTGTGGCATCGGCCGTTGCAGGTGTTGATTCACTCTCTGAATGTGTCCCCGCTGCTACAGACTCTGTTGGATTTACTTCCGGTTGTGGTTCTTTGTCTGGTAATGCCAGCGACCTTCTAACATCGCGCCTTTGCTCAGTCTCCTGCACCGTATAGGCGGGCACATCTGGCAGTCCGTCGGGATTCAAAGGACGGCCGCGCTTGAGCCAGTCTTCATATTGCTCAACTAAAATTGGATGAAAGCGATTCGCCGGATACTTGTTGTGGTCAACAGGGCAAATACCGACTTCACGGAATCCGCTTTTTATGTTGTTTTCAGTTAATCCTCTTCGCCAGCACTGGGAAAGCAAAGTACAAAATGTTCCCTTGTCGATATATGCTTTTTTCTTCTCAGCAAAGTGCCTTCGTAATTCCTCATCCCACCGAAGCTTCACCGGTGCAAAACAGCAAACGTCGAGAGGTTGAAGCAGCTCTGTCGTGTGCGCGGGCAGCATTAACAGATGTACATCATGACGACGAGCGTGCTCAATTACGGGAACAAAGTTGTGTGAAACATGTCCGTCAAATATTAGAATCGCGGGACCATCACATCTTGATTGGATCCACGGGACGATTTTCTCCTTGAAGTGTTTCTGGAATAGAGCTGCAGTCATCCAACCGTTTGGCGAAGTATCGTAAGCCATATCGGGTGTCTCGGTTGGAGTTCCTTTCCAGTCATTTCTCATTTCTGATTTCGCCCGATGAATAACCAAAGGATCCATACAGGTTCCATCAGCACATACTGTAGCGAGAACGGTGGTATTCGTTCTGCCAGCACCACCGGTTACAACAACAGTTTGTTCACCCCTGATACCAAGAACAGTCGTTTTCCTGGCATCGTGACAGAAGGAAGTTTCATCGCAGTTAAATATGCGATCTGGGCGCCCTTGTAATCCGTTTTCTCTAACCAATTCTTCCAACGTTTCGTAAAAATCCATGATTAGAAACTTATCTTGTGTTGCCTGGTAACGAGCCAGCTGCATAGTTGCTGGTTTGTGCAGGGAAAGCCCATGGCGCTTTCGAAAAAGCTTCAACCAGTCCTTTCCAGGAAGCTGATCAAGAGCTGGTTCATTAGGATTGGCCCAACGTTTAACACTCCGATAATCTGGATCAAGCTATATCCAGGTTTGCACCATCCGTGGAATAGATGCCAACGTTACAGGAATACCGCTTCTTATAATCTCTTTAAGCACTGTAGCTAATTCGGTCTCTAATTCTGGACTCAAGACTGTGGTCCTGCCATATTTCGGCGATTTCTGAGGCGTGAGATTTTGGCGAATTCGAATCTCTTTCTTAAGTTTTGTACTAGAAACACCAGTTTCTCTCGTTATCTGAGGGAAACTTTGATTAAGTACAAGTCTACGGTGAACACAATCATCTATTACTGCCTGTGAGTGCTTCGGGCCCTTTTTACGATAATATCGACCGGTCATAATAGGATAATTTACTGTTATTCAACGTAATTATAAATCTAAAACGCCTGAAACGTAAGTTTGCACATGTAACAAATAAAGATAAGGGTTGAAAACATCTTCGTTGTCAATTCCGCAAATTTCAGACATGATTAATTTCTTAGTTTGTTCCACGGTACACTGTATGTATTGACATAGAATACGGTGTCAAAAAAAATTAAGGCGAGTCAAAAAAAATTAGGGCAGTCGAAAAAAAATAAGCCTTTATTTTTTTTGACTCAAGGTGCATTTAACTGCTGAAATGTGAGTCAATAAAAAATAAAGTCATTATAGCTTAGACTGTTGAGATAATTTGGAAATAAGTGTAACAGCAAATAGAGCATCAAAATAAAAGCTTGCATGTCAGTTTCTGTAAGTTTATCATATTTGGCTTAAGAACAACAGCTCAATGTTCGGGGGTGTGCAGTCAATGTTCGCTAACGGGAAAAAATATCAATTTTTGCGGCTCTCTCAGAACAGCCTGTAGCAATGAATAGTAACAATCCTTGGCTTGTTCTGAACAGAAGACCCATCGCTTACTATGGATATTATCCGTTTTCTTTTGCAGCCATTCTTTCTCCACTACAGAGCCTTATCTTTTTTTGACGTATTTGACCCTTATTTTTATTTGACACCCGGACTATAATTCTTTGCCTCTCCCCGTTTCGTTTTGGCTTCCGATATCGGACCACTGACCGTCTTCTCCTTGCGTTGGTTGAACTTGTATCTCTGTTTCGAATATCAGATACTTCAGAGTCGGATTCTTCTTGATCCACCGCAGCTATCGGATACTTTTTGGTTCTTTGGTTTCCTTTTCGTTGATCTTCCTTGAGTTCTTGTTCTTTTTGTTTCTTCTTACTGGCTTCTTTCGTTCTTATTTGGATCGCTTGTTGTTGGTTTCCGCCAGTTCTTTTGGTCACCAGTGGTTTGTACTAGTTCTTTACTTCTTCAGCATCCGATTCCATATTTTCGGTTCCAGGGACTACTGTTGCAGGACTACGGTCGTGACATGCAATCCGCATTTTGGTAGTATCGTCCTGATTTGTATACGATTGTCTACTCGTACTCGAGGATCTTGTTCGCCATTCGCGCCAATCGTACGGTCATTTGTTCCAGCGGTCGTTTCTTATTGAGGATCTGGACCAATGGTGATGATTGTTGTATGGTTTCCCAATATATAAGTACGGCCGGGAGTGTTGCAACGCGCGAATTACTGCTAGGCATTCTTGTTCCGTAATCGAGTACCGGTTTCTTCAATGGATCACGTGTTCATTTCCCGCTTCGTCCTCTACGGATAACATGTATCCGATACCATGCTTGCTTGCGTCGGTGTACAGGATAAACGGCCTGTACGGATCTGGATATCCCAATACTGGAGGCGTTGTCATCTTGGTCTTCAGGGTATCGAAGGCTTGTTGGATATCTTCCGTCCACAGTTGACTGAGCTTCACCATTCTTGATAAATTGTTGGTGATGTGGTAGAGTGGCGCTGCTATTGTTCCATAATCGGATTAGAATGTCTGTAGTATCCTGTTAAACCAAGAAAGCTATTGAGTTGTGTTGCCGTCTTCGGCTTCGAGAAGTTCTGTATCTTCTCGATCTTTCCAGGGTCCGTTGAAATTCCTTTGTTCGACACGATGTATCCCAGGAATGGAATTTTTTCTTTCAAGAATTCGCACTTTGATCCATTTGCTTTGAGGTTCGCTTCGCGAAGACGCTGTAGTACCTGGCTGATGTCGTATAAATGATCCCAGTATAACGTTGAAAATATTATGTCATTAAGGTGGCATAGGCACGATTCCATCAGGACGCCCGCTAAAATCAATTGCATCATTTTTAAATGTTGTAGGAGCGTTTGTCAATCCAAACGGCATGACGTTGAATTCGAATAGGTAATCGTAGCAGATGAACGCGGTCTTTACTTTATCTTGTTCGTTCATCGGGACTTGCCAGTATCCAGACATGAGGTCCAAGGTTGAAAAATACTTCGCTCCGCGTAACGCACCCAACATCTCGTCGATTCGTGGTAGCGGACAGCTATCACGCTTTGTGATTGAGTTCAACATTTTGTAGTAGGCACAAAATCTTTCCGATCCGTCCTTTTATTTATTACCACGATCGGTGATGCCCACGGACTGAGGATCTTCTGATCACTCGTTGGTCCAACATCTCTTGGACTTGCTTGGTCGCTTGGTTTCGACCCACATACGGTAGGCGTTGCATTGGCTGTTGCACCGGTTTCTCGACCGTGGTTTGTATGTAATGTTCCACGTGTTGATGCCAATATAGAAATCCGATTTCGCAAGGACGGCTTGGTAGTTGTGTAGTACGGTTGCCAGGGACGCCTTTCCTTCTTCGCCAGTAACAGATTTCTCCAAATCAATTTCGGCAGGGAGTTCGATACTGTTCATATGCTCGGTTTGGCGTATCACTTGTTCTTGGATTTGTTCGATGTTGAACGATCGTTGTTCTTTCTTTCTTTCTTGGACTTCCGTATCCACAAGTGATATCGGTTGTGGATTCTTTATCTGGTTTTCGCCAGTCCATGATTTGATTATCGGCTTTCATTTTTCCAACTGTGATCCATTCTGATTCGTCTCCTTGCTTTGCTTAGTTCCTTATTTCTTTTCGTTTGAACCGATCAATCACTCTTTGTGCTTTCTCTTCATCAACCACGGTTTTCACGATCGTTTCTTCGACTTTCCGTACCAATGGTTGATGTTCAATTATCTCCATCTCGACTGTGTTTAGGTTGCACACCGGTATCATGATATTGCCTTCTTCCACTTTGGCGATACTGGTCGGTATTGCCAATCCATTGTTGGTCTTCAACAGGGGTTTCACGACTACCGTGTCGCCTTCTTTTGTTCCTTCCGGGATCTTCACTTCGATGAACTTCGCTGACCATAGTGGGATCGCTTGTCTATACGAACATTTGTAGATTTCAATATGATGGTCGTCTTCTTGACTAATCGATCCCATTTCATCGGTTCTCCAACAATATGATATCGGTTGACCGTTCATCTTGATTCTTAGCTCTTCATAGTCGATCACCAATTCTAACGCTACCAAGAAATCGTATCCATATATTGCAACTTTCGGAAAGTTCCTTATTACGATGAACCGTCTCTTCCGTACTTTCTTTTCGAGATGTATATACTTGTACGAAGAAGTATCCTACCGCTCTCTCTGTTAGATCCCCATTGAATCCAACTGCGCATAGTGCGGTTTCTTTGAGTGGTAGGTGCTTGAAATGACTTTCGTATTGTTCTTCACTGATGATCGTTATTTGTGAACCAGTGTCGACCAAACCTCGAAGTTTCTTGGTTCCTACGGTTCGTGTTCTTTCGATTGATCCACTTGGTTCACTTCCATGAACGTTTCTTCCTTTTCGTCCGCGCATATATCTTCAATCGTCTCAAATTCTTTACGAGTATTTTCTTTTCTTTCCACGCCACTCGATTTTGATAGTCGATTGTTCGTCATTTCATTGGATTGGTTCGGTCGGCTTGGTAGTATTCTGTGCCGATTTTGACTTTGTTGCTGACTTACCGTTCAGCCTTCTCTTGTACTTTGTCCAGTGTTTCTTGAAGTGCATTGCTCCGTTCTATGGCCCAGTCTTCCGCAGTTGCTACACCTTGCTGGCATTTGATTCATCATCGTTTGTCGATTCTGTTGCTGTTCGTTTGGCATTCTTTGTTGTCGTTGCCAATTCATTTGTGGTTGCATTGTTTGTTGCGGTAATTGCACCGGTTGCATCGTTTGTAGTATCGGTTGTTGCATTACCGTTTGTCCGTAGTATGGTTGCATCCGTTGCTGGTAATTCATACCGGTTTGCATTGGTATTACCGGTATCGGTGTCGCCCACGGTTGCATGGTTTGTTGTTGTTGCGGTTGACGTACTGGCTTCGGTTGGTTGCTCCACCGTTGCGGTCTTTGATTTCTCGGTCGCCATATCCATTGACCCGTACTTGGTCTCGTTTGATTGAAGTTCTGGTGACTCTGTCGGTTCGATTAGATTTCTCTATATCTTGGTCGTTGCTGGATAGTACTTTCCAATCCTTGAGTCATTTGTTGATCAAGGTTCTCCGCCGCTTCGGCTTTCTCTGTCAACGTTGCGAAGGTTTCTTCCTTTATCACGCATAGTCGGTTTCGGGTTTCGTTCTTTAACCCGGTATTTAACGCGGACTTGAGGACTTCTTCGACGATTGCTTCGGGTATGCCTTTCGTGGTCAAGTGTCTTGGTGCATAGACCCGTAGTTCATCAACGAAGTCATTGACCGTTCCAGTTTGCCGTAGACTTTGCAACTTGTTTATATGATTCGTCAACGTTTTTGGCACGTCGAATCTTTCTTTGAACTTCTTGACCAATTTGTTGTAGTTTTTGAGTTCTTCCGCCTTCTCGAGCGTCAAGTCTAAGAATTCTTCCGCTTTTCCGCGCATCATTGTTTTTAGGGCCCGCAACTTCTCTTGTTCTTGGTCAATCCCGTCTTGGGCCAACGTTTTTTTGAGTTCTTTGTGAAATTTCTCGAAGCTGCTGTCGCCTTTATACGATCGCAGGTTTCGGGTTTCGCTTTCCATCTTGACCATGACTGCTTGACCAATTGATTGTTGCGTAGTGTTCGGTACTTGCGGCGTTTCTTTGGCCACTGCTTCGGTCAATACTTCGCTCAACTGTTGATTGATTGTCATTAAATTGTTGATTCGGCTCGTTGTCGTTGTTGTTTGTTGCGGTTGATGTAGTTGACATATATACGGCGTTGCTGTTGCTAATGGTACTCCGGGATTAATCATCAAATTGCTTCCCGCGATTGGGATTTGTCTGTATTGCGGTACCATAGGCGTCACACCGTAATATCCATACGCGTTGTTTTGTATTGTACCGATTGTTGTTGGTTGCACTCGGTTGCATGTGCTCATCGTTTGAAAGGCCCGCAATTCGTTGTCACGTACGGTGTTTGCATTCGGTTGTATCCATTTACGCTTTGGGTTGCACCGACATTTGTTGTCACGCTCGGGACTTGTAGTTGGTCCCATGTATTCACCGTCTGGCTTGCACATGTTCGTTTTTTATTTGCACCGGTTTGCTCTTGTATTGCACCAAATTGTTCGTGGTTCGTATCGATTTGGTCTCTGTTTGTGTTGTATCGCATTTGATTCGTACGAATTCAATAGTGGTATGCACCAAATTCGTTGTAATTTGCACCGAATTTTTCCGGGTTTGCATTGGATTGTATTTGAATTGCACCGAATTGACTGTAATCTATGTCGGTTTGATCACCTTTTGCGTTAAATCGGTTTTGACTTGCACCGGTGTGTTCTTTATTTGCACCGATTTGATCGTAATTTGTCTCTGGTTGATGTCGGTTCCCGTTAAGTCGTGTTTGGGTTTACCCGAATTGATCGTTATTCGCACCGAATTGAACATGGTTCATGGCACTTTAATCTCGGTTTCCACTGAGTCGTGTTTGAGTTGTTCTAGGTTGGTCGTTGATTGCACCGAATGAGTCGTAATTAACGTCAAATTGATCTTGGTTTGCGTTGAGTCGTATTGATTTTGCACCGGTTCGTTCTATGATTGCACCAAATTGATCGTAGTTTACGCTGGGTTCGTCGCAATTTACATTAGGCCGCTTTTGACTTGCACCGATTGCATTGAATTGCGTTCGATATTCACTGATTGTTGGTCTATTTTTATCGTTTTTGTTCGGTTGTTGTTCGTAAACCTCGACTGTACTTCGTAATGCACCGATTATTTCTTGGTCATTGATCCTAATTGTTGTCGGTTGTACTTGATCCGATTCTTTGTCGTTGTTCGGCGCCATTTTTACTTGATGTTTATCACAAAATCTCCGTATTTCAATTCCTTCATCTTCATTAGTATTTTGTGATTCTTTTCTTGGTTGAGCTGGCGGAATTTCTTGTTCGTCTTGGTCGTAGCTTTGGCATAGCTGTTGCAATTCTTTGGCCAGAGTTGCATGTTCCTTTATAAAATGCAACTGTCTTTCTTTTTGTTGTTGAAGTAATTGCATCATTTTTCGGGTTTCTTTTTCACGTTCTTCCATTGTTGTGAATAGTTCGTCGACGCTCGTTTCTTCTTGAAACGTTTCGGTGTATGTTTCTTGTAGGTTTCTTCCGTTTTGTTGTTGCTCTTGACTTTCTGGCTCGATTGTACTTGGGTGCGGTTCCAGAGTTATTTCTTTGGGTTCTTCCATTGTACTCTGATTTGTCGCTGTCGGTTTTCCGTTTTCGACGTTCCTTTCTTCCATCATCGAGTCGGGATGGCTGCGCTAGGTGGCGTTCTCTGAAGTGGCATTTAATAATTTAAGATTTGAACAAGCTTGCGTAAAAACGTCCTGGTTATGAGGTCTACTAATTGCTACTGCCGTATAAATAACTTCTACTTTGGCTTTTGCCTTATTTAGGGCTGGGGGTTGATTTTTGGATTTGGAAAATACTGACCACTATATTTTGTTTTTAGACTGTCCTACTTTTACACAACATCGTGGTCAGCATGTTATTTTGTGTTGTTTTGTTGGGGGTAGTGGTTGGATGGGGATTTTTCCTGATGTCGGCTATCGGAATAAAAAGGGTACGGGATTCGTCACCGAGAGGTTGTGCGGTTCGAGGTGTGGCCAGTAGAATGCCGGTTGGACGCTTGGTATGGCGCGCGTCTTTCTTTTCGTGAGCGATACTAGTGTCTTATATTTTGCATTGCAGCGTGACCTTGCTCGGCTCTCCGTGCTCGAGTTCCAGATATTGTGGCGACAAACACGGATATATAGGTTTATTGTAACGAACGAAAAAATATTAGAATGCTGTTATTAAGCCCGTAGATCACTTGCGGCGATGCTTGGATAACCGTAGTAGAATCTCTTCTCAGTACACGTTCAAAAAGCCTCGGCACGATTCTATGGTACCGTATTTTTGCTCGCACAAGCTTCACAGTAGTTTTTCAATAACGACTGATCAAGCTCTCGTGACCAAAACGGCGGTACTTTCTTTAGTACCAGATGGTTCTCAGCTCACGCTCGTACTCCACCGGACTCAATTGCACAGCCTGACTTCTACTATAGCACAGTTTGACACTATATTTGCACCGTCTGACGTTTCACTTTCAATATGTACTTCGGCCACTGACTTCGGTGCTTGACGATCCCTATCTAGTACTTTAGCCTTTAAATTTATTTAAAGCTAACAAGTATTGGTCTAGTCCTTAACCCTAAGTTATCACAACTATTGCTTGACGGTTATGCTTGAACGATACTTTATTAAAGCCCTTGTGGGTTGACACAATGACCCCAAACGGTAGCCACTGTGCGATTATCTGAGTACCTCAACCTAAGCCTTAGGATTACACTAGTAGTGCCAGTTATGCTACACAGGCCGACGCCGGACGGTAGCCAATCACGTTATTAAAACTGTATAGCAGCGGTCGACTACTATGCAGTTGACGTTTGCTCACAACTGGCCTTGACTGCCTTTTCTCAGGATGGTTTTAGGTTGGCGATTTCTCGAGATGGCTTTTCGAATCCTCACCCCTTACTCAACCGGTCTACTCAAGAATAGTGCGCCCCACGACGATGACGCCGGACGGTAGCCACCGTTGTGTTAGCACTACTAATTTATTCGAGACCCGCCTGCACTCTCGCCCTGGTTACCACTCAATCATAGGGGCCGAATTTTGTAAGATATTACAAAGCCTAGTATGATACTATTAACCTATCGCTCCTAGTAACTCTTATTGCCACTGTTCAGTTTTTCTTGGGAAAAAATAGTACGTATTATTAAGTAAAGAACAGCCGGTTAAAGGTACTTATTTGTATCGTCCATCGCAGCCATCCTCTGCATTCGCACCTTGTTTCACTTTACACCATAAATGCAAGCTACTGCTCCGCATATTCTTTACACTCCAAGAATAAAGGCAGCTACGTAAAAAGCTACTAACAAGGAACCCCGAGTATATGCGTTTCCTGATCTTAGAATCGCTTGTCCACTGGCTGGGCTAAGGGCCGAGTATAAGCACCTTTCCAGTAATAAGAGATGTCCAAAACGCCAGTTAGATGTCGCTATCAACCTCTCTGTACTCCTCAGTAACTCTCACGTCGATGACTAAAACCACTGAAACCAAAAGAACCCGAAAGCTGACATGACGATATTAGCTAAGTAACTCTTAACATAAAACAAGCAAAATAATTAAAATTCTGTTCAAAACAACCGAACTGTATGAAATCTCGAACAAGACAGAAACTAAAAGAAACTTAAGCTAAACTTAGGCATAGCTAATAAAAAAACAAATCATCATTATGCAAATTCCGTAGGAAAACAAATAAAATTTTATACTTTTAGAAATTTGGGGGAGCCATTTAATAAGCTATCTAGTGAAAAAGATTAGAAAAATGGTAGTTTAGCCCCGGGACCCCTTGGTAGCCTACTAAACCCAAGAAATTCTCAAAAACGTTGAGTTCAACTATTGAAATTCAAACTATAGGCCTAGCTATATAATATATTTAGTAGAAGATATAATTAAAAGAATGCTGTAGGTATGTTTGCCAAGTAAATCAATCGAAGAAATTCTGATTACTCGTTAGCGCCAAAATTTTCCTGACGTGACAAGTTTCAAAAAGTTCAAGCCGACGGCAGAATCTAACCAAGTGTTATTCATTGAAGGAATCGTGCGTAAACCAACAAGGTTCAAGGAGATGTTGCTCGTTTTTGCAAAAGAACCAAAGCTTGATAAATGCAACGCTAGTCTAAACATATGAAGATCTCAATTTAGGCCAGCATATGACGACCCGCCTTGTTGCCGGTTAAAACATAAAAGTATTATGGCAACTCCTGGTCAGAGTGCTGCGTACGATTAAATTTTTTGTTATAATGAAATGATGTTTTCACGTATAAAAAGTATTTGGTTTATCTGGATTAGACCGCAAGTTGCATTGAACAATCTTTAAACAATTGAACATGGAGTTTTTGAAAAAAATCGTGAATTAGCTCGTTCGCGTTCACATGGCTGCCATCGGTATTATGCGCGGATAAGCTAAAAATACGCCCATTAACTCCTATATTTTGTAAAACCTGATGTCGAATCCACATCCATTATTGGGGAACAAGCAGGGAAGGGGATTCGATTCATTACAAGGCCAGAAGTAGTGATTTGCAATCTGGAAATAATAGTTCCACGACGATTCTTAGCTTCCTAATAAGATTCCTCTCTGTTCGCGAACAAATTCATTGTAAATGCGACGGCATAAACGATAGTGTCCTGTAGCTTGTCATTATGTACGCGAACATAACCCTTGATAATGAAAAAGCGTGTAAATTTCGTTCACAAACAATTTTGATGTTCGCAAACAGAAAATAGCAAAATTTTGCTTGAGTAGTACATAGAGTTCCAAGGAGTTATAGAGTTATGGAATAGAGTAGAGTTATGAAATTCTTTCCAAATTACAAAATATAATAGTCAGTGGCCACATGTTAAGTTTTCTCAAACATTAGCATTAGTGAACGCATACAAATGCTCTGCGGTAAACGAACCGAATTTGAGTACGCGCACATTTCTCTATTTCGCACGGTTGTCTGCGCTTACCCAATTGTATGCTGAATCGGACATCTATGTTCGCGGTCTATGTGTGTCTTGTAGTATATGCAAAAACGCGATTGGCAATCTAGTTTTCCAATGTACGCGGTCAGAAATATACGATGCTAAATCGTAAAATAGCGACCGCGAACAACATCTACATGTTGCAATATCACAAATCTTTGTTCGTGTACAAAAGGAAAACCATTGTCCCCGCACAATCAAAACTTTTTCAGTCTTTTACTTGAACAGTATTAACAAAAAACAAAACAAGTGTACTCACCTAAAGTGGACTCAAACATAATCAGTTAACGAACATACATGGGCCGATATTCAAATTTCAAGATTTACGCAGGCGAATCCCACGGGCGGAGGCTTTCAGTCCCCCAGTGTATGCCTTTTGGCGCGAAGGTATAGTTATAATTTTACGATCACGGAGAAATTAGCGTTGGAAATTTGAGTATTTTTGCCCCAGTCCGATAATCACTAATTTTAAACATCCAGCAAAATTCTTGTCATAAATGTGGCCCCAATCAAAATTTCCTGAACAGCATCATAAAGATGAAGAGACTTAAAAAATCCGTCTATATAGTTGTCGGAAATGCGGATTCTTTCCAAAATACATGAGCCGAAGCCCCAAGTTACATAAGGTACTAGGCCACAGGAGTAGGCTAGATGCGGCCAAAAAGCATGTACAAGTTCATCGCCTACGGCGCCTCCCGGGGGTAAGGTGACCTATCAAGAAAATATCCGGGTGCCCAGGGGTGGATGTTGGACCCTCAGAAGTGTGAGCCTCCACCCCTATATGCAGATGCGGCCTACAGTTGTAATGTCAATGCCTATCATCATTTTTCGAGCAACAAACAGAAAATAGCAAAAATCTGAACAGGTACAAAATTTGTGACTACAGTCATGATGAGAGAACTGAAAGTGTAACAGGGCCGTTCCGGCCCTGTCACGACCATTTCATGACTTTCGCACCCAAAATTGTACTGGAACGCGTTGGCACCTGACCCGTTTGTATAAAATGTGGTATCGTTGAACAATTTGTATAAAATGTTGTGTCACTGCACAATTTGCATAAAATGTTGTGTCATTGAGCAATTTGTATAAAATGTTGTGTCACTGAACAGTTTGTATAAAATGACGTATAATTGAACAGTTTGTATAAAATGCCGTGTCATTGAACAGTTTGTATAAAATGCCGTATCGTTGAACAGTTTGTATAAAATGCCGTATCATTGAACAGTTTGAATGAAATGCCGTATCGTTGAACAGTTTGTATAAAATGTCGTATCATTGAACGGTTGTATAAAATGCCGTATCATTGAACAGTTTGTATAAAACGTCGTACCCTCAATGAACCGTTTCGCATAATATGATATATCCCTTTGTTGTAACTGACGAATTTGACCGGGACGAGTGTTGCGATCTGACTGAAATATAGGGTAATAAACCGCCAAAACCGATCTGTAGGACTGAAGATGGAGCCCCACACCAAAGGAGTCTGGAAATTAGTCGAAAACCCAACCAGCGGATACTATATGCTAAAGGTTTGACGGTTACGACCGTCCGGGAATAGGAGGCCCCTGGCTGCACGCTCAAGAAAACAAGTTTGTTAAGACTGAAATCAAAAATATTAAGTTTACTTGGTTTTAGCGATATACTAAGTAATGGTCGCGGAAAACGACAAGTCGCAACAAGCGGAAATCGTACGTTTGGTAGCCTTCGTGACTGTAAGGGACGACGGATGTCGGGTTAATTCGAAGGCCCGCCACCGTCTACTATACCATGATCCGGAAAATAACCGGAGCAGGCTGGTATAACACTTTGGGAATTGTGATTGGACATCCAAAGACGCCCCGGGCAGCGCCGAAGCGCCGCTTGTAACGTGTCGAGACAATCGCTACTTACGCTAGGTGGGATTGTCAACGTGGAACCCGCACTGTTACCTTCAATATATTTAGAACATACCACTTATAAAATATGTAAATGTATTTATTTGTGTTTGTGCCCTGTGGACAACTCTTTCAGGTAAAATCGCCTCGTTTCCGTAGCCCTGTTGTAGTATGCGATTAATGTAAACCCCCACCTTCCGACATCCCCGTTGCCCTACCGCGCGTTCGAACCGGTGCATACGACCCCTCGTTTTGTTCGTAACGACTAGCTGAGTCCAACGACGTGTGCCGCACCTCCGTCCGAGTCTCCGCTGACTCGCGGTAGTCACACAAAAATGCCTAGAAAGCTGTTGCCAACCGCTGATGGGCACCGATAAATCGAGATTTTTCTCTCAACTCCAAAATGGGCGAACCGCCCCTCATTGGATTCGTCTTGACGAGACATCTCAAAAAATACCCGGCGGGTCTCGGTCCACCGCCCCGGTAACCCCGGACAACCAGCAAGAGCGCCCCTACCGTAGCCACTACTCTCTCTAATCGCTGCAATTTTAGTACCGTTCTTACCCCTGCCGCCCCGGTGGCGGTATCACCCCTCGTTCAAATCGCCGTTGGACGGTGAGTCCAACGATACCCGGTGGGCGTCGCTCCACCCAACCGTTAACGCAGGAGAGCCCGCTAAAGCTCCCCATACTACCATACATCGGAACCCATAAATGGGTCCCGGCCCGCTATTACGTCCTCCCCCCTCGTGTTTGGTATCGATCGGCCCCTTCTTCGCCGCCCGCCCCGCCTCTCGTTCCCCCGGGTTCCCCTGTCCCCTTCCCTTCCCCGCCCTCTTCGTGTCCTCGCTGCCTTTCGTTTTCGCCCGTCTCTAACCGACGTTTCTGATCGGTTTTCTTCTTTGTCGCTTTGTTGTTGTTGTTGCTGGTGTGTTGTGAGTTTGTGTTTTACTGAGTGACCTTTCTGTCGCTCAGGACGCCACAGTGTCTACTGTGTGTAGTATGTGTATGTGTTTGTGTGTATGTATGTTTTATGTATATATTATACTTACATGTAAGAAATATATATATGGCCGGCACAAAATGAGAGTAAGTCACTTGAGTCAAAACAGTGCCCAAATGATCGCTCCTCGCGGAGTGCTAATACCTTATGCTCAAACTAGGGTTCCTCGAATTTGTTCAGTCGTTTTTGTGTTCCCCAAATTTTCTTAACTCGTTCTGAGAAGTGAAATTTTAGGGCTTCCTAAAGCCCGGCGGAGGCTAATCCTCCATCCCTAACTGCGAAGTCAGTCCGAACTCAAGCAGCAGCATGAGTGTCGAACAGTCCACTAAGCTATAAATTTGAAACCATAACCATAAGCGCAGATAAGCAAGCAAATCCCTATGGTTTCGTTGTGAAATTTTCTCGTGGTCGGCTCAGGAAAATTCGACAGCAATAACTCAAGAGTAATAAGTCATGTAAAAGAGCATGGACGAAGGCGTCCATTTTAATTTGTCCTACCTAAGACCACGGGGAATCAGAACTACTTCGACTGTTGTGTTCACAATCTAATACCCTCCGCGCGATCACTCAGGATGCCCAAAACGGAACTCGACGAAAGGAGGTTTTGTCACCGCACTCGCAGAAGCGCAGCGCATCAACGGAAAGGCGAGGCGTCCAGCGACGGACGTCAAATCAAACTATAGAGAGCCGAATGGGCCACGGCGACCTCGATCTCTGTGATCTGTTACATTCCTCTCTTGGGAAAATAAACCCCCAGTTTCGTGATTCTACTCCTGACTTACAAAGTTTGATCCGGGACAGCGATTGCTAGTCCCCTTCCGCGAGACGGAAATCGTCTACGCGGGTCCTCCAGTCGTCGAATCCCGTTCCATACGCCAACCAAAAAGAGAAGCACGAAAAGTAAAACCATTGCGAAACTAAACCACAAAATCATAGCGTCGGAGCCGGTCAGTAAAGTCGACCGAACTCCGCGCTGCCGAAGTCGAACTGATTCCAAGAGACGACGCGGTAGTCGTCGCCTCAAATTTTTCGGCTATGTTGGAAGATAGGGATTTTGTCGCTATCCAATCGGAGAAGATCTTTGAACGCCCATCTTTTTGAGTTCAAACCCGGGCTCCCAATCGAAAAATTCCCAAGATTTTATTTTTGACAGCTATCGTAAACTCGGAGTCCCCTTTAGAGAGAGTCGGCTTCAATCGAAATCGCCGACATCAAATTTGAACCCTCCGAATACTCGGAGGTCGAACATCTGTGAATTTTAGCCCAATTTCTGGCGATAGCTTGAACCTCATCCATCGTCACCTTTAAATTTATGTCAGAAATTTATCCGAGGATCATCACTCAGATCTCTTAAATCTCTTACCTAGTCCTAAATCGTCCGTTATCCCCCCAACTGTTCTACAAGATGGTTGGATCACCCGTCAAATTTGAAATTTTGAATCTTCTTCTCCACACAAGATACTTGGAGTAAGCTGGAAATCTGTCCCCATTTCAGGACAGATTGGTCTTCTTGTCCTCATTCATCAAATTCCCACCAGCTAACTCGTCGATTTAAGGTCAAATTCCAGCCATTTAGCGAGTTAGCTTCCTCATCCATCACCTACTTAAGCTTATTAAGAGTCCATCTGGGGCCAAATGTTACTACCAAATCCATGGGTAAACGTGCAAACATTGTACGTTTATATGTCGGCTTATAAGATAAAGCCAAACATTCCTGACTGACAGCTTTTCGAATATCTCGGCAGGGCGTCTTTAGACGTCCCGAAGGGGGGAACCGAAGGTGGGAATGAGCTTGTTTTGCGGTCGGGGGCACAGCACATTCCCATGTATCCTTTGGGCTATCGGGGGTCCTATTCAGGAACTCCCGGAGCCCACGAGGGGGCCCTAAACATACCCCCGGTCCTTTCTAATCGTCCTTGTCCAGTCGGTCCGTAAAACTTACAAATTTAGTGTCGTTTTGTACGTCTCGTCCCCGTGTGTCCTGTTTTTTGTCATGTCCTCATATACTATATATATATAGATATACATACATATATCTCTAACTACATAAACACATACATACATATATACAATACTCATGAATACATAAACACACTACACATGAGACACACAGGCGACCTGAGCGACACAAAGGTCGCTCAAGTTCACACCAGAAACACGCAGAACAACAACAACAACCCAACTACACAGCAACCACAACAACAACAACAAATACAACACAACCACGACGACAACGACAGCCGACCAAAGAAGTCGGTTAGAGAGAGAGAGAAATAAGGAAAAGAAAAAGCGGAAAAGAAGGGGCACGGGAAGGGAGGCGGGACAGGGGTTCCCGAGGGATTTTCGAGGGGCCCGGGTGAAATGCGGTCCCAGGACGAAGAGCGGGGCCGAACGATACCAAACACGAGGGGGTAGGCGCAGCGGCGGGTCGGGACCCAATTTTTGGTCCGACATATATTAGTATACGGGGATCAGCAACCTTTCCCGCACTAACGGTTGGGCGGAGCGACGCCCGCCGGGCATCGTTGAACTCGCCTTGGGAAGACGATTCAAACGAGGGGTGATTTGCCTGCTTTAACGGCGGCGGTTTTAGAGGGCACTAAAATCATTACAGATAGAGAGAGAGAGTGCCGAAGGTGGTGGGGCGCTTTTGTCGGCCGCCTGGGATAACGGGGCAACGGACGGAGGCCCGCCGGGCATTTTTGGAGAGGTCTCGACGTGTTGAATACAATAAGGGGCGATTTGCCTAGTTTCGAGTTAGGAAAAAATTTTCGGTTGGTTTGTACCCACTTTCAGTCGGAGTTCCGAGCTGGGGCACTTTGACGGGTTATAGTGAGCTAGCGAGGTGGCGGGCTGAGACCCGCCGTATGTTGTTACGTTTGCCAGGAGCAGGCGAGTAGAAGTAGTTGAATTTTCGTTGTACATTATGAAACAGGAAAATAAGTTTTATAGCAGCGGGATGACTGGTCAGGTCGAGACCCGTCTAGTCTCGTTAGATGTCTCAATGGGTAATTTACTTGGAAGCACTCATAATTCTCATCAATGATTCGACGGTAAAAAGAAAAACAAGTTGCTGTGGCGCGGGTCAGGCAATTTTGGGGCGTCAAAGGACATTAGCAAAGAAAGGATTGACACGGTGAGGCGGAAAACAGACGTACCGAGACACGAAAATCAGACAGCACCCACATATGTGTATATATAACCATATACGCCTATATTAGGTCCACTCGGAACCATGGTCACCAGCCAAAAATAGCGTAAGTACTCGCTGTCAATTGAATGTTCACCTGTTTATCCCCAGGATATCTCGTGAAATCCTCCAGAGATTTGCGATGTTTTGAGCTCGTTCGAGAGCCCTGAAAATTCTGTACCGAAAAGTAATCGCGGCATTTTCGCGAAATACCAACCGTTGGACGGTTACGGGCTGGTAAACAGGCCCAATGTCCGTTGTTTCCGAATATTCGGGGACTACCGTAACCCATTGATTTCAGCTTATTTACGCGACGATTAAGCTATAGTTGGCTTGAACCCTGTAAAATCGGTAGTCTTGATTTTGATCACTTCCCAACCCCTTAAATCGTCAGAGTCCTCCGGACGGTCAGAAATTTGACTTTTCAATAGGAAGCATAGGGGCTATTGATCGAGTTCCGTTCAGGTTTACCTGTTTGATCCGGTCAAAGATTCTATTATATTCCTCATCCTGCTAAAGTTAAACATCTGACCTACGTCGATTCTCTCTGGGCTCACTTGAGCTTGTCCAAATATGTATGATCATACAATAAATGGTACAGTGACAAAGGTTATATAAATGGCAAGATATAACAATGAGAGAACATGAAAATACGCGACACAATCATGGCTCACCATGGCACCATGCGGCCTACAATGATTTATTCCCTTAAACCATACCTTTGCTCAATTTGAGGTAGTTTGAAACGGTTTTAACGCCAGAATCTTGCGAGACTAACGTAACGGGCCGGAATGGGCCTGTTACATATAATATAATAAGTGATAATATATAGAATGTATAAATAATAATTATATTGTATTTTACTGACGGCGCCTAGGACACCATATAGAAAAGTGATATTTGTATATAGTACAAATAACAAGTATATACATTATAATATAATATGTACAATGTATAAATAATTATTTTACTGTATTTTATCGACGGCAAATAGAACACCATGTACAAAAGGGATATTTGTATATAGTACAAATAACAAGTATATACATTATAATATAATATATGATATAATATTTACAATGTATAAATAATTATTTTATTGTATTTTATCGACGGCAAATAGAACACCATGGAACACCATACAAAAGGGATATTTGTATATAGTACAAATATCAAGTACATATATTATGTACTTTACTTGCAATTAAGTATTTATGTACTTGCAATTATGTACTCCGAGCGAAAACTTTACTTCATTTTTAATTGAAATACATTATTAACATATTGAATATATTAATAAGATTTAAACGTGAAATTTTTATACTTATGTTTGGAAATCTAAATTCATGCGCGGATTCTATGAACCAACTAATTAACATATGCGTTTTTGCGCACAATTAATCTAGGTTTTGGTTGACTAGCGCCTTACTCTTACGATCAGTTGCATTTAGCAACTCGGACCTTAGCGTATGACCTTAGCCAAGAGATCGCTCGTACACATGTGACCATAACTAAGTACAGTGAGCATAGTCGCAGAAAATCCACTCAGTTTTTGCGAATGAGTAGGAACATTGAAATTCTACATGAACGATATCTTGTACTAATGTATATACCCTGCTAGCAGCTCCTGATAAAAGGTAATCACATTAGAACCATTTGATGAACAATCCGCAGTTTCTATCCGGTTTAAGTGTATAATCTTAGCAAATATTGATTCTCTATTCCTAATTTGCTGCCAAATTGCTAAATTCTGTCAATTGTTTTTGTAGTAAAAACAATATTATTACTACAAATTATGTATCTATATGAGATAAATGCGGCATTTGCCGTAAACCTTTCAAGCCCGAATTAATTTGTGTATCATGCAATGTTTCACAAACTCACGCCGCCAGTAGGAAACGAACTTGGGACATTCGGATGAAAGTTCTACATGCAAACCACTGAGTTATTAGAAAGCAGTTACTAGGTTCCTTGAGGAGCCTTACAACGCGAGCGAATAAAACAGCATGCGCAAACGTACAGCATACGACGAACTCAGTAAATACAGCGATCCGCAATGTGGGTTAGGTCTATTTGGACACTATGGCCATGAAAGGATAGCACCTAGGGCAGGGTTCTGTCAAATCAGGCTCGCTACGTTTTGGCATAGTCAATCCCGGAGCCTTACAAAATAAAATGTACAGCCTAGTTAGGTCAGTGGGTTTGGGCAAGCCAGGTGCGCCATGTATCTATTTTAATAGATGACAATGGTCATTAGAGCATATTTATTAAGTACCGGTATTAAATTTGTTTTGACTTTTGACTATGCATTTGCAAACAGAACATCTGTATACCTGCTGTTTACCTTGAAATTGCATTAAGCATACCGGAAGATTAATTTTCAAACAAGATGTAGCTACCATAAATTATTAACCCTTTCATGTCCACCTCTGCAAATGGCACTAGCGCATATTGCAACGCGTTGTGTAAACTAAGTGTGTTGCGTTGCGTATGTTTGCACGCTCGTTGTAGTTCGCTCACTTTGTGAGGTTCCTTAGAAGACCGAGCAACAGCCCGCAGATAGCTGAGTGGTTTACATACGCCGCTTTCACACATGCGATTGGGGTTCGGACCTCAGCGTGGGTATTAGTTTGTCAAACATTACATAATACACACACTGGCCCGGGCGTTAAACAACTACGTATGGCTTTCTGGTAGCCATTTCTGGAAATATATTTATGAATTACATAGCACAATAAGGCGCACTAATAATTTCTCAAGCTGTCCCTATACAAGGACACGCGGCGTTAAAGCTTGACCTTATCATATAGTCCTTATAGTATCTTACCTTATAGTCAAAGTGAGTACTAAGGACACAAAAAATGTTTGTCGAGTAAAAAACACCAGCGCTTTTGCTTGTAACATTGCAACAACTAAACATTAAGAATTCTTTTTGTATGTTTCAAATTACTACTGCCAATGCCGTAGGATAAATTTTGTACTGGATAATAATTTTTAAGCTTAAATTATTAAAAATTTCACATTATAGCACGTATTTCGGCCAATAAAGATGGTACGATCGAGTTAATGCGTATGACATTACGGGTAAAAAGAACACCGTAAATTGAACGTTTTAGATAAAATTTATATGCATATACACATAACTAATTGAAGATGACAAGGAACCTCAGGGTCGGTATTGTACTGAAATTGTCTTTACTCTCGGCTTGGCTCGTTTTCCACATTAAAGACAGGAACCTCGACTTCGCTCGTTTGCCGAAAAAGTATGCTCGGATTGAAAATACTTATTTTTCATGACGCAAAATATTAACGAAAATATAAATGTGTGATGTTTAGTCTGAGATTGTCACAAACGATATTCATTGACTTGTAGACCGGGGGGCCAATAAGTTGGTATTCACCCGTTTCTTTCTTGTAGCATTTGTCGCCTACTAGAACAGCGTTTGGCTACCTCCATAGTCTTTGGGAATGTAAAAATAATTTTAGATTTGTAATTCTCTGATAAACCACTGGATGAAAATCACTGAAATAGTGCTGTCTTAAACAGACAAGCCACACTAGTGTCTGTGCCAGCAGTCAAATTCCCATATGTAAGCTACATGGTTAACCCGATAGTAATGAATTGTACGGTTCAAAATCAGTTTATACATCACGAAACTCGGTATGCAGGCTTGTGGCTGGGAGAAACTGTACCATTTTCAGGGCGTCTATAGATTTGCCGCTGAAACCACTATAAAGCACTAAGCCAAAAAGATGCACAAGTTACTTATAAATAAGTTTCCAGGAGAATATCCTGCAACATTTATCTGATGGCGATGCGTTCCCACCAAGCTGGGCAATCCATTACGTCTTCGGGATGTGATTCCTCTTCTGGATACATCCCTGTTTCCTCCAGGAATAAACAATGATTTTGTTGCTGATAGAGTTATGTGTGCATCATCTGTCATTGTTAATATAACTAAACAAACTCTTGCTGATGAAGATCACAATAATTTTGCAATCTTTTGCGGCAGAAGGGTCTTTACTAAGCTCAAGAATATCCTCCAGAACACGAACAGCAACAAGAAATTACAACCCTTAACATTTGCAGCGCGCCTCCAGCGCTGGGAAGAAAGGTGATGTGGAGCCTCGGCCGGCTTCTTACGTCATCACTCAAAGGAGCCCTCACATCGTAGTTCGTGGCCTCTCGCATCCTTTCTCCGACTCTGCAGGATATTGAAGAATGGCTTTCACCGTCCTATCCATGTGAAAAATGCATTCCTCTTTTCATTGGCATTATATCTCAGTGCTGAATCAGATGACTTACTATGGTGGGTTTCGACGACAAATGTGTCAATATACGAACGCAAGGGTTATTCTAGCAGTACTCTACATTTTGTATAACCTTTTCCATGTTGAACCGAAGCTTAGTTTGTACAATCTTGAACTAACGCTTTCTGCAACCGAGGGAACCTAGATCGCTTGGGTGCAAGTCTTGTACGCTAATCACTACACTATTTATGAGCTGTTGCTAAGCTCCTTAATGAACCTAACAACGCGAACGAATAACACACGTGCAAACGCGCGCCAAACGACTAACTAAGCAATCAACTCGCCACGCAATGTACGCTGCGGCAAATTTGTCAATATGCGAACGAAACAGTAAACCCTAATATTTCAAGACTGTACAAGCTACGCGTTGGTTTAACAATATATATTCACCTTATGCTGCGGCTCCTGGGTCCTTCCACGTCAGTGATCATTTGCCAGTGATACATATACACCTTATAGTGCATTGCCATATTTTTACATATATAGATATGTACAATCATGATACACCATATTACATTAACATAGTATTATGTATATATTATGTAAAGTTTGTCATAATAAATGCAGTATTATAGTAAAGTGTGTATAATTTTCAAGCCAATCAATATAATGCGAATAGAATAATAGTGCAATAATTATCGTTAATCGTTTGGAACAGGCTCAAAAATTACCTCGTGACGAAAATATATAAAAAAGCTGATACGTCTATTGAAAGTCTTTTAAAATGAACAAACAACGTATCGTTTACAACAAATAAAGAAAACAGTGACATCGCTTGGTACATTATATCGCATTTTGTAGAATGGAAAAAATTAAAATTTAAGCTTTACGGTGGATAAAGACAGACTGTGGCGGTACCACGAGCGCAATTATTTCGCTTTCATTTGAACAATCAAGATTATGAGGGAAAATCTGGGATTTTGAGTTGTTCTAAAATAAATATTTCTTTTCAGATATGTTTATATAGATAGTAAAAATCAAAACGGGCTCAGCTCGTCAGTTTCTGGACGTGACTGGCTTGAAAAATTCATGCATTGAAGTCTGTGTACATTGTATAAAATGAAATGTACTCTAATCTAACATGATTTGCGGTGTTGCATTAAATTGTTTTAGTTTCAATGAAACGGCTTAGCGAGCAAAGCCATCTCAGACAGTGGTCAACTGTATAGGAATGATTTTTCCACTGTATAGGTTACGCCTAAATAATCAACCTGAGCTTCTTTGTTCCGATGTGTAATAGATTTTTAAAAGTTAACTGTGCACCCAGATTTATACTTGACTACTCTGCTGATTACTTGTCCAAACTGTAAACGAAATGAAAACTTTGTGACTTTGGTTAGCCACGTGCGGTTTCGTTATATGTAAAGGTATAACAAATGTCAAAGGCATGGGATCAAAAACGATGCCTGTTATAAATACTTCAATCCTGTTACAATTTTTGTGCTTTGAGCCAAATTAAAAAAGAACCAAAAATATGAATGTTTTTCTAAAAACTGACTAAGCGGCTTCTTGCTTATCTTTGGCGATCGATAACGTTTTTAAACCAGATAGACAGGTTAGTTTTATCGTTTCGAATTGAGTAGAGCCCTTGTGATAGCATGACAGGAAGCTTAAAATTATCAGTTATGGCAAAGTTTGGTTTTTTCAATTAACTGCACGTAGAAATTTAGATAGGCATTCTGAACCAATACGTGAAGGCAATACCACGAACGCGATGGACATACAATAAGACACGCGCTAAATCTTTACAACAAACTAAATGAATTTTGACATTATAAATTATTTAAAGTTATTTATCACTTTCCAGAGATTCCGACGTTTCAATCTTTGGAAAAAGAAATAAAAGGTCCTATAATAGTCGTAATATGTGATGAAAATTACACTAACCTTGCCATTAATATAATGTATTATAATCTTTCTTGATCTTTTCAGAGGGTTTACGAAACTCTACTTGGAACCTCAGAATATTATTTATTCAGCCTGGCTATGAGTATACTCGGCCCTTTACCTATTAGCGCTCGAGTAATTTGTAATTATTACGAATATAGACTGAAGAGCAATTCAGAATCATTTTTCGCGACATTTATAACTTTAGTAATTCAAACATCATGCTTCATTTGTAGTGTGCAGCCGCTATAGTGTGTTTGTTTTATATGTGGAAATTATTGCGCGCTTCAACTAATTTAATATTAATTAATTGCGATACTCTATGCACGGCCATACGAATAAGAATAGGGTATTATTTTTACGATAGGCCTGGATAATTCACGTCAACGAGCCATTGGCTAGCTGTCAATGAGACAAAGCTAAGCGAATAAATTTCAACCCGTTATGAAAGCAATAGCTAGTACCACTTTACAGCTATACAACTCAGACTAGGGAATTTGTCATACTCGGCGGTTTTCAAAGCTTTTCCCCACTGAACCCTTATTCATAGAATGAACTGCATGCAAAGTTGTTCTTAAGGTGCGTTCACACGTTCGAACTTTTTGCTTAAAATTTGAGATCAAATTTGAGTTAAAGATTTGATTAAAATCTAAATATCTGACTAGTATTTGTGAAGGAGAAATAAAGCACACAACGCTGCTTTAAAATTAGATATAAAATGTGAGCTCAAAATATTGCAGGTAACATTGTTGGGTGACTCATGGAATATTTTTGAAAATTTTGGACAATGTTTGGAAGGTATATTTTACTAAAAAAACAAGAAATGCGCTCAAGTTGTGATGAAAATTTACGCTAAAAATTTAAGCCCAAATTATGAGTTGCAGGTTTAGAAACACCCAAAACCAATTATAAGCGAGGGCGCCTTTCTTTCCAGAAAAATTTTAAATAGAGTTGAAGGAAGGGGAAAGGAACCCAATTTATATATACAAAATATTTATGTTACAGTTGCAACTGTCATGAACTAGAAAATATATGAGTATTAGACTGTATTTAGATATTTCAAGCCTTTTGCGTTTGATCGAAAAAAATCATGACAGTTTTTACTGATTTACTGAACCAAAAGCAAAAGCTACATGTGTCAAGGGACAAAGTCATACGAAAGTGTCATCAAGTTATCTCTATTTCATAGCAGTAGAACGGCTGGAATTTTGTCGGTTGACAACTTTGTGGGTCAGCGGAATTTTGTGGGTTGCCCACTTTAAAGGTCAGTTGTGATACGTTGCTAAACTTGTCATGTAGCCATGTCGGCCAAATATAAATAATTTTACTGTAGAGATTTATTTTAATCAAGCACAACTGTCGAATAGTGAATTTTGGTTGAGATTTTTTAGCAGAGTTCGAATCCTATTTTCTTTATAGAAAACTGTCACAGCGCATTTTAGCAGTTGTGGGCTGTATAGGTTTGGAAGTATGCTATATTTTCAGTGATTTTGCATTCATAAGTTTCCTTTAAAAATGTGTACCGTAACCGTAGAATGATATAGTTGAAGTTTATATAGTATATACTATATATTTTAATATAACAGAATACTTTACAGTAACAGGCATACATCTGTTTTTAAAACGAGTCGTAGACAAGTCGAATTCGACTATCAGACAAGTTATACATTTTACACATAAAACGATTACCGTTCTTATAGGGAAGTTAATATTAATTGCCAATAATAAGACATATCCCGGGAATAAGAAACAATATAGGGTGGGAAAACCATCTTCCTGAGGCTAGAACTAAGAAGAATATGACCATTAACCCTGTGCGCAATCATTCAACCATTGCAGCGATAAACCATTGCAGATCGTATACCGATTATGCTATAAATATATAATGTGAAATAATATAATAATATATAATATATAATAATATATAATAAATACACAATGTGCATATATTAAGACATGCTTGTATATTGATTGACGTTAAATTTGTAGATATGGTATGCTTTCTTCAATATTTTGATTTGTTTTCGGAAAGACAGCTTGGAACACCTGATATATATAAGCCCAACCCTTAACTGAACTGAATTAGATATCTTATTCCAAACTTTATGCGTAAAGCCGTTCTTGCATTAACTGTTTTTATTGATAGGGAGTTAACATTCAGCATGCCAATGTTTATCGGGACTCTCTTCGTTTTCAATGCTAGTTTGTAAGCATCATAAGCAGTACAAGTAACATGTCTGAAAGTTTGATTCTGCATAATTTTTGTGTTTTATAGTGAAACATTTTTCTTCTTCAGAGAAGGTAGTCACAGCCGTGAAACGCAAGAAAAGTGTCTTTGCGACACTTGCTTGTCGCCTGTTGCTATAACGGCAAGAATAGATGGCAAGAAAGCGTGATGTCTACATGTAGCTAGCTGCGCAATTAGATAAAGAATATTACAAAATGTGCTTTCTAGCTACTCTACCTGTATCCGAAAATCGAAGATCGTGGCAGAAAACAGCATTTTTTGGACGACGTTATAAGCGCACTTGCACTTGTGATTATGATGCTTGTACGGCACCTACAGTTGTAGAGATTTTAATCATAAATTACATGTTATCCCGCGTATTTCATATTTTTTACACTGCTTCGTGCTTATGATTTATGAAGAGTGTGGAAAAAGCCTTATAGTTTAACATTATGTAAAATATTTACTAGTTAAGTCTTTCCGTAGATAATGCTTAGATAAAAAATTATGTACCAGGATCTGTTCTGGCCCTAAGGGATTCCAGTTGTACCACCGTTCTCCGCTGTGGTGCCCGGACAACCCCGGCTTCCATGACTCTTTGGTGAACCGCTATTGGACTTAAGGAAAACGCTTAGATTAGTAGGTTGCCGGCGGGTTTACAAGGGTGTTCGGCCTGGCCCCTCTATTGGCCCTGTGTTTCTAGTGGTATGGAGGTCCCCCGGCGGGAGGGTCAACCACTAAGCCTGCTCAGAAGCATTAAGGCTGCCCCGCCTTTTTCTCATGCTTTCTAAATTCCTAGTCATCCCAGGTTCCTTGATTGTAATTATACTATGGAAACCTACCGTGCAACGGTTTTACGTAACTAGCACTAGCCAGCATAAACCGCGGAGGAACACTAGGGAGCTGCCCCAAGAGCCATATACATTGTTTTTTGTGCTGTATTTGGTAGAATAAATGTTTTATGTGATTGTTTTAGACGCGAGCTTTGAATGAGCAGCTATTTCCTAAAGGATTTTCTTTCACCATTTGTCTTGCTTTAAGATGTGCTTAATTCCGGTATCCAAGAAAACATATTGCTTATATTAGACTAAAAGAACACTTCAAACATTTACTTTGTCCAGATGGACACAAATATATATGCCATGAAACAAAATATTTATTTAATCAAAAACAGGATACCTCGCAGGATACCCAAACCCGAGATAGTAAGTGCGACGTGATTTTAGGTGGTGCATGACTCCACGGTTTTATCTTGTAAAATTGGGTTGTAAAATTTGTGTACACCCGTAAAATTGGATTGTAAAATTTGGTCCCCCTTTTTCTTGTCGGTTGTCCACGTAATAAGCTTGTCGTATTTTGCTAATCCTTACCCTGTTATCATTTCCGATGCATCAGTCCAGCATGTAACGCCCCCTTTTATCTAGAGTCGAAAAGCGTGGAGTCACCCGTGACCCTATTGCCATTGTCATGAATTACTACCCCGAGTCGGAAAATAGTTTTAGACCGAGGCGAGACACAGGGCTACTGGGGTCAACGAAACCGAGCAGCCCACGTCGCATCTCCTGAGTACAGGTTGACGGTACTTACCTTCCTCAGTATGCAACGTTAAAAATGCGGTGTCAACGAGGACTCCCTATCGTAACGATACGGCATGGAGACCCACATCCTGAGTTTTTGTTTGAAACCCCAACACGCGTGCCCTGTCGAAAACTCCCGCGAGCGGCTGTTAGAATACCAGGGAGCGGCCTCGGTGGACTTTGAACTGCCATGCCCGTGACAGTCACAGTTGACTCCATCTCTGTCCTTTCCGTGAGTTTTTTTAATATCCGGCAACCGCGCTACCCTTAATTTCGGTCCGTGATCATTTGCATAGCTCTGGTCCTTGCGTAACAATCATCGCGCTCCTTAGCAAGCAGACTTAGAAAGAGTTTTAAGCGGCGGACTACGCTGTGCTTGCGGGCCTGGGGAACCTGCTGAACCTACCGAAACTGAAAAGTGAGCCAAGCGAGAAGAGCCATATCTGAAGGGCGACACTGCGTCATTCCCTGTGGAAAGGCCGTGTGTACCCAACTGAGGTTGTCTTACGGCCAGAAACCCCGACGGTAACCCTACCGTTGCAGCACGGCTAGAGAACTCCCTTCCTATTAATGTGAATGGGACCTTATACACTGAAAACGCTCGCAAATAGGCGTGAGCTCTCATTTCGCGAAGCATCCTCATTCTTGTCAATTGTTTAGAATATTTATACCACAGTTGCTTGCAAATGATCACGTCCTTCTTGTAGGGCTTTTACCCGCCTGCGGAGGATCCTGAGAGGACTTGCTCTTTCACACGATTACTCCATTCACCCTGAAGCCAACCGCGCATCACCGTTTGATACGGGAACCTAGACGGCCCCCGTGCACTAGAGTGACAAATGAAAGAATTTTGTTTTCGCCCGTGGAACCTTTGATGAATGACAAATTGAGAACAAGGGCTGTCTGTGGACCTGGAGCGTGCTGATTTTGGCCGTTCGGACCACGGAAACCTTCGGCTTAGTATTAAAAATTCGCGAGGCTCCTACCGTTGTGGCACGGTTTGGGACATCCGTTTTAGATGAACATTAGGCTATTGTATGGTTGTGAAACTTCCAAAGGACAAAACTCGTAAATTAGGTCGGTCCCGCTGGCATTTTGATACTGCGAAACTACCACGGTGATCGCGGTTGCCTCCAGGCTGATCAATACTCTCGCTCTCTCTCTTTATCCAGCACATTACCCACATCTCGCGTCCCTGTATCTTCCCCTTCCTCTTTTGCATGTCTTCCCCTACTATTATCGTCACGTCGCTTCTATTTGGCTAATACGCTCACCAAGTCTAAATAATACGAAAACAGCGGCCTGATGATCGGGCAACCAGTGTAGTATAAGGGTGGAAAATTTTGAAAGCAAAGATTTTAATTTTGATTATGTGAATTTTAATCCGAGCACTAACACTTGCGGGGGCGCGAAGCATCCACCGCTGCCGCAAGGGCGGCTGTTGCTAGTAAAATTCTGAGACTTCGAAAAGACGCCGGAAGGATGTCTTCCCCATTGCAGCAAGGCAAGAGACTCTCCCGGGAAAATCAAAAGGAAAGCGGTGCAAAAGAATAGCGCAAAGCTAGGAAGAATTCAAATAAACCAAAAGCGACAACCGCCGAAAACCATCACCAAAATTTTTGCTGGCAAAACTCGACTGGCTGCGAGTGCTGCATCGTGCCATATCCTTTTATATTCTCGAGCTACTCTCTGCAAGATCGTACCCTACTATATCCCTAATTCGCGAGCCTGATAAAATTTAAAAATGGTAACTGACCGTGCCTACCGTTCTTAAAGAAACTCGGTATATACGCGAGGCTGGCATTCCGAACAGCAGAAACACGGATAATAAATAATATAGCGCATAACATTTCTACAACAACGCTTACAACAACAATTAATGAACCAGTGTGTTTGTATTGAGTGGGCTAGGATGAAAAGACATGCCGCCAACTAATTATCTATGTATGTAGCCGAGAGTGTTATATATATTTATAATGTGGCCGAGAGATGTCAAGTTGACATAAACCTCGTGCTGGTCGCTGCAAGGCGATGGTTACGCGGTATATAATCAGCGCTCAGGGCGCCCGATTTAAATGATAATTCTATCATGTTTTTATTATTGCTGGACAACGGAGTACAGTAGGCGGCCGTGGGAGGGATCAGGTCCATGACCTGGCAGGAGATTTAATATTTTAATGTAACTCTTACGGGTAACCTGTTTGAGACCATTTTGTGCGCCCGCTGTGGTAAAATTTCGTGACTTCCTTAGGCTAAGCAGATCCTGAGCGGACGCGCGAAAGTGGGCAAAATTGGGAAGTTTCTATTTTTTTCCTGTCCTTTTGGGATTTAAAAATTGGTTGTTTAAACGCCCAATTGGGAGTCCTTAAGTACCTACAGGTGAGGTTTGGGCTGGCCCGGGGGAGTAGTTTTGAAACCTCAAAGGCTCCCTTAATGATAATTTAATAACCCCAGTTTACCCAACTTACAAAAGAAATCTTAAATTTGGAAATTAAAACCACCCCCAAAACACGATTTTGGTCCTAAAAATTTGTTAGGTTCTGTTCGCCTTAGGTTACAGTTCCCTTAAATATTACAAAAACGAATTACCCGATAATCATACTCCTTTCTGGACGAGTCAGGACAGGCCTTTTTGAGAGCTTGGTTGCTAGAGCTTAACCAGTACAAAAACCATAGCTCCGATTTAGAAGCGTTCCGCCATATGCCCCTGACCCGTCCTAACCTGAACCACACATAAATTGTTACAATATAGCGAACAATACACCGCTATTAGACATGCGAACCAGGACCTACCATAGGGCACCGACGTCGAAGTATTGACCGAATGCGAGAAAAATGTTCTAACCATTGTCCCCGGCCCATCCGAATACGCACACCTTCTCTACACTAAGCGCGGCCATTTTCATGATTAACACAATATTACTACCTGTTGCGTTATTCTGGGATCGACCGGATACCTATAACCTGAATTCATGAAATTCCCGTTGTGGTGTGAAAATCACCTCGCGCACCTCGGACGGGTGGAGCGTGATAGTGCATACACAATATACTGAAGAGGTAGTTTTCTTTCACAACAACAATTAAAATACACAAATTTTATACCTGAATCAAGCTCCACCGATATCTATAACCTGGATTCATGAAATTCCCGTTGTGGTGTGAAAATCACTTCGCGCACCTCGGACGGGTGGAGCGTGATAGTACGTACACAATATACTGAAGAGGTAGTTTTCTTTCACAACAACAATTAAAATACACAAATTTTGTACCTGAATCAAGCTCCACCGATATCTGATTGTCCTTTCAGATTAAAGTTTGGCCACTCTCTGCTGTACTTGGTATGATACCTGATATTGTACCACTGATTGGTTAGATGCACACATAACATGCGCAATCATATAGGTTCCCAAAATATCGTTGCTTAGTGAGTGGTATATGGCCTCAGCGGGGAAGTGGGTAGCCTAACTTTGCTCGGCTCCCTAATGTTTTTCAAAATTCTACCCATTTTCCCAATTTTTCCTTGTAAAGTTTGGCTTTTGCCCATATCTGCTAAAATTTTCGGAAACATGTGTTATCTTTCGTCCCGTATATGTTGTGAAAATCTTGGAAGATCAGATGAAAAGCTTCGAGAGGACGGCAGAGTTGGCTAGTGCGATTAATATTAATTTGTTCGAAAGATTGCTGAATTTGTGCGAAACCATTTTAGGATAACCATCATTATTGAAATTGTTCGAAAATTGGAAATGAGTGGATTTATTGAAGTTGCACGAAATTAATTTTCTTGGGAATTGGCTGAAATCGTGCGAAACTGTCCACTCATAAATTTGGAAGAGCAATAATGATTGATTATATTACTTACTATTATACTTTACTCATTACTTCTTAGTCAGCTATTGTATTATTACGTTATAGTTTGTTTGTCCTATGGGTTCAAGCACTGATTTCACCGAAGTTTTTTCTTGTATAACTGAGACAGAACTGAACGATTTTGTCAAAAGTATCAAACTTGTGAAAAGTAAATTTTCCAACGGGAAACAATATTATCGATGTAAGCTGTGCCGGGCTCAGCCAAACTGCCCTTTCACCGGTGTCAGTTATCAACAAGACTCTAGATACATTATTTCAACTAAAGAATGCCATCAGCATGATTCAGAACAAGTAGAAAGTCAAGGGGTCGGGTCACCAATTCGCAAGAAAATTCAGCTCTATACGGCGTCAGGATGTAATTTAACTGCAATAAGACGCAATCTGCTCGGCGAAGGCTTTACAATGCCATCTGAGAATCAGCTGCGTAACTGCGTGGCTTACTGTCGGCGCACAAATAGTCAGTTACCTCCAAATTTAAATGCAGACGATGTTACAACTTGGTGCTCTCGCCGGCCAGAAATTCCCTCTGATAGTAACGCGGCATTTGTTTTGCCAGGATTCCGCGTCCACAGCTCAGACGATCTGTTTATTTTCATGTCTACGCCAAACTTGCTCAGGAACATAGAAGTAACTGAATTACTTCAGATCGATTGTACATATAAGTTACTCGCTAACAATTGTCCTGTCTTGGTTTGCGGCAGCTCGGACGCTGCACGCCATTTTCATCCCTTTGGCATCGCCATCGTATCAAGCGATGAAAACGCACAAGTTTATTTAGAGCTCTTTCGCGCTTTATCGCAAGCGCGCTCGCTTGCCTTCCGACCCAACTTTGTAATGGCGGACGGAAGTGCAGGGATTACTGCAGCAGTTCGCGAATTTTATCCGCATTCTGTTCGCCTGATGTGCTGGGCACACGTTACATCAGCTATCAAAAACAATAAAGGTAACGGGTTTCCGAAGGAATTGTGGAAATCCGTAGAAAAGGATATTCACATCCTGCAACTGGCTCCGTGTATGGACTTGTTCCGAAGCGGTGTTGATTTGTTTCTGAGAAAATGGGGTTATTCAGATTCCCAAGTTTTGGACCGATTAATTGGTTACTTCAGGAGTCAATGGTTTGTTCGCCTTCCAAATTGGTTTGAGGGAGGTGCAGTACTAAAATCGTCAACAAACAACGGAGTAGAATCACTAAATGCTAAAATTAAACAACAATTCACATTACACCAACGACTTAGTTTCGGAAACTTCTTAAACGAGGCATAAAAATTTTTGCGCGAATGGTCCATGAAGTCCAGTGCCTGTGGATTTGCAGCAACACCCGACTATTCTAACAGCAACCTAGTACATGAAACATCCACTTGGCTCAAAACTTTATCATCCGATTCAATCACCCAGCTGTTTGACAAATTCTATGTTATTCGTGGCTCTAACCCTTCTATTTCCGAACATCGTTGGTTTCAATTATTCTACCTCGCCACTTTCACAGATTTCGAAGAATTTGCGGCTTTTCTAGGCTCTTACTACATGACGTATATGGATCACGAATCTGGTTTATGGACATGCACCTGTCGTCAAGGTTTAAAGGCCTATGCCTGCAAACACATTGTTGGGATTCTGGTGAAGTTCCATGGACACATGCTTCCAGCTCAAATGAGTGTTAAACGCAAAGCAGGGCGACCGAAAAGAACTGGTGGTGCTCTGCAAACGAATTAGTCACCTCGTGGTAAGTTAATCTCTTTCTGCATGCGTATCAAATTAAAATTAATTAATAAAATCTATTTTCGAACAAATTCAGCAGAATCAAATTTTATATTTTTTTCGAACGGTTTCA